>VXAC01008797.1:907221-988278 GCA_013399225.1 Rhipidura dahli
TTTTTAATGTGACTACAGGTACATTGATTAGCAGAGGAGGAGGGAGAGATCCTTATGTAAAGAGTTTTTAATTTCCTCTAATATCACAGGCTCTTATCCCTACACGTGAGCTCATATATTGTTCATAGAATAAATTTACCTACATTGCTGTGCTGTAGGATCTCACAGATTAACTCAACCTCACCAAAACACAGCCAGAGCTGGCCAAATGAACCCCCTTTTGCAATACCCCCCTCCTGGGCCCTTCTGCTGGTTGCCATCTTTTCCCTCAAACCTAGATGATAGAGACCCATTTGCTTCCCAGCAGATTTTGGTAGGGTAGATGCTTCTTGCTCAATAATTGCAGATTTTATCCTGAAAAAATATGGAGAAAGCCTATCAAGGAGAAGAAATCAGCCCCAAACATAATTTCTTGTGTACACAGGGCTATGTTTGAGCAGAAAAGGGAATAAAAATGATAAATTTTGTACTGTCTAGACTGAATGATTTGCCCCATCAATTTGCATGGTACTCTATCTGCAGCTGTTTTAGGAAATGAAGCCCTTGTAATAAACTGATTTTTTTTTTCCTTTCTTTTTTATCTTTTAGGGTGAAACAAACTGAATTGTTTGACAGATGGAAGAGTCTACAGATGTGCAAATGGGAGATGAATGTCACAGAAGCCAATTTATTCAAGTAAGAATGGCTCACATTAATGATACTGTGTAAAATTTACTTTAGTTTGAATTTAGCTTCCTGCAGAGAGATCAAAATTTCATATGGGTAGCAAAAGTAAGCATGACAACATTTGGACTTTGGAGTACCATCCTTTTTCCCCCTCCTTGAAAAAAAACTCTACAAAAAGAGTGAAAAAATTTATTTTTCTAGCATGTGGAACAGTCTTCCAGGAAAGGCAAGGAATCTGGTGTGGGAAGGACTTCCAGGTATCATTTGGGCAGAAGTCAGGATGGAGATGAGATTTAATGGCTGCACATAACACTTCAACCTAACTCTCTGGCTTGGAATGGTAATGTCACTGGTGATACTGCAAACTTGGCCTACAAAATACTCAAACTGGATTTTGTTCTGGGTACTGTGTCAGACCTTGTTTATGACTTTATTTTTTTTTTTTTTTAAATGGCTTCTCAGCTATTACTTGCAGATTATCTACATGTTTTTTCTGGTCTTCAGAGACCTCTCATTTTCTCTCTGTAAATTCTTCATGTAAATTCTCTGCTGAAGGTCCTCCATGATCCTCTCAAAACACAGCTTTTGAAACTGGTCTTGTGAAGGCAACAGAAGATTGAAGCCAAAGCAATTTTTGAAAGTTATATATTCATATATTCCAGTACCATATTTGAGTGGGTTTTGAGAAAACACATTATTTCAGATTAAATGCTGTAGACTGAAATCTGAAAGTCACTGGTACAATTCAGAGATGTTGTTTAGAATAAGGCCCCCAGCTTTAGCCCAAATTCTCTTGCATGATTCCAGGAAATAGCTGTCAGGAGTTAATGAGAGAATGTGAGAATGCATGTGCTGAGTTAGTCATTGACATCTTTAAAAATAACATTGTTAGTCTCAGGCTCATAACAGTTTCTCCAATGTGATCTCCACACCTAAGCTTTTTTAGGTGAGTTTGTTTTTTTTTATTTCTGTATTTTTCCTGGAAATCACTTGATAGGCAATTATTAGAGCCCCTTTTGAAGAGAGGAGTCATTCAGCATTACAGCTCATTATTTTAAAAACAGCTGGAGTGAGAGGAATAATGATTGTTCCCAGAGAGCAAGTAGCATTTTGAGGTATGGAAAAGAGCACTTTGAGGTCTGGAGGCCAGAGCAGAGGTGGGAGCAATGAGAAAGGACTATCCAAAGACCATGAGGAGGACCATCAGTCTGTCTCAGACTGCCAGCACCAGCACATTAAACAAAGAACCCCTCTCCACCCTGTGCACTGAGAGAAAAAAGAGATTTAAGACTCCTGCCACTGCCTGTACCTGCCTGACTGATTTATTACTGCTTCAGGAACTCTCACTGGCACCTGTAAGCTGGTTTCAGGAACAACACTTGTGTTTGTAATGAAAAAGAAAAAATGTCTGTAGTCTGTTTCATTTGTGTGCAATAGGACAGAGACTTCAGTGTGTGAACACATGAGGAAGCTGCTGCCCCCTAAAAGCAGACCAAGATCTCTGAGGTTGGAGGTTGTTTAGAGGAGGCTGTAAGGTGTAACACTCTGAGCTGTGGGATTTTGGGCTTTGCCAGTCCTGGACCATCATGTGAGATGGGGAGAATCAAGCAGATTCTAAACGGCAGCTACTTAAGCAGCAGGGAGGGAGAAAGGGCAAAAATCACAATAGAGTTTGTATCTGGAGAGTAAGGAAAGAGAGAGCCTTCTTGAGAGCCTTCCTTGAGAGCCTTCTTCCTTCAGATATCAGGCATTCACATAAAGGACTGTGCCTCCAGAAAACCACCTGGACATTTAGGAAAAACATGTCTTTCAATTCCTTAAGGTGCAGCCAATGAAGAGGTTTTTCTCATATCCCAACTATAACAACTCAGTTCCACTATCTGCTTGTAATTATTTTTGCTGTTAGACGTTATTCATTGACTTTTTCAGTCTCATTTGTTGCCTTGATCTGACCATCATTTTGTGCCATCCTGCATGAGTCAAGTGTATGGGAGTAATTGGACATCACTGAAATGTTTGCATAATTCTGTATTTGCTTTCTGGTGCTTATAATAAAGCTCATAAAGAAGTCTGGCTTATACTTCCAATTTAGAATATGAGGCTGCAGACCCCAGAGGCAAGGCATTTAATCTGGGTTATTTGAGAGCCATTTGGCTTTGTCTTCATGCTTGTACATTTGCCATGACACGAATTTTTCATTAAAGGTATCAGGCGCATTGACTGAGAAATAAACCATCTCTGGAATAAGAGTCAGCAGAAGTCAAGGCTTTTAGTGCCACCAGTAAAAGAAGAAAAACATTCAAGGAAAGATGGGAGCTAGGAAAGGGAACCTTATTTGCAAAGCTGCTATTCCCATTTACATTTCATACTAAACACAGTAAAGGGATCAGAGTTGAATGTTTTTTGTCTCTCACTGTGAATCCCATGCTTGGGATTTTACATGGGTCTTGCTTGCACTGGAATTTCTTCCATTTTGCCCCAGGGACAAAGAAAATTTTGGTCATTTCTCTGAGGTTTTGGAGTCGTAGGCATGACCAGTTTGCCTGGCACCCATCTGTTGGGGCTGCATCATTTTCCTGATGCACACAAGTGCAAGGCCAGGGGAAGAACCTGTGAAAGTTTTTGTTGTAATCAAAGTGTGTTGTGCTCCACAGCAGGCTGGTAAGTGGGGCAGTGTTTTTGGGTATTGCTGTGTTTAAGTACTTTCCTGCCAAATTTCCATGTCCCCAGAGGAGCTCTTTAACCCCTACATTTCCTGCCCAGTGATGAGTATATAATTCACAAAATGTGGAAGACCTCTAAGGCAGAGAGGGACAAATTCATAAAGGTGGTTTTGTCAGGGTATTGGAGGCAGAAGCTCATCTTTGGAGACTGGAGCAGGGCTGAATTTGCACATGTATTTCCCACAGCCAAGAAGAAGCAAGTATAGATGTCTCATTTACTCTCTTTTCTTTTTGTTTTACCATGGTTTTCTCAATCAAGGAAAATTTCACTGAATCTGAAATTTTCTGAAGGAAGATCCAGCAAGCCACCATTTTACCCATCACAGAGCTAAAAAATTTCTTTTTTGGTGAAAAAAAACCTTGTTAGGAGTAACAACAATTGCAAATTCTGTATCGTGCCGTCGGCTCCATGATCTTATTTCTCTCTTTTTCCTTTCACAGGTCGACTCTGTCGAGATGTTGCAACGCCCCATCCTTTCTGTTCACCACCCAGAAAAATACTCCCTTGGGAACTAAACTGAAATATGAAGTGGACACTAGTGGAATCTTCCATATCAACCAAGAAATCTTCAAGATGTTTCCAAAGGTGCCTCTGCCCATTTGCAGGATTAACTTCACTCTACTTGCTGTATTAGGCACTATCCTATAGCCAGGCATTTAGCACTTACCTGACATTTCTACAAAATTCATTGCTCATATTTTGAAAATGTTTATTTTTGATACAATATTTTAGATGATTTTCCTGTTTTCTAGGAGTCATCTGCAATATATATATATACACATACCTACATACATACATACATATATATATATGTAATTTCCTGCAGAATATCGCTGACTTAGGAGCAAAGTGGCTAATGAAATAAGAAAGCTAAATAAAAGAGACACTTACTGATCAGAACTCTTTAAAGTATAATATTCATGTATAATAAATACAACATTTGGGTGTAGGTCTGCTTTTCTTTTTGGCATGGTTATTTCGTAATTCATATTCACAATGACTATTTTTATACTTATTTCTGTTTGCAGTTCATCTGTGAACGGGCTTCATAATTTTTAAATGTATTCATCACAATGATTATTCAAAACCTTTTCAGCAAATAATGCTTGACCTCCAGGGGCATTCAAGGTTATAATTAGTGGGTTATTCCCTCTGCACATAATGACTGATATCCAGGAATGGGCTGATGTGGCTGCAGATTTATCACAAGGCAGACCCCTTCAATTTACAGCAGCATACTTGGTAGCTGAAATTTATCCCTTTTGAGAAGTCAGACATATATTCAGGTTAAGTACTTAGATTTGTGCTGTTGAACCTGTCCTTCAGGGTCCAACCACTTCTAATCCTTTGGCTTTCCAAGCATTGAGAGGAAGGAAAGTGCTGTTTTCTAAATGTGCACATGGGGAGCTGGGGCAGAAGCAGGGGAAGGGCTCAGATCCAGGACAGCACTTTGGCATCTGGAGATGGGCAAAGAGTGGGCACAACTAAGTCCAGGAGTCATTATCCTCCAAACTCTGCATCTGATTAGGCAGATGCATGCAAGAAAGACTGAATGCCTGAGCTCTGCTAGGAGTGTTCTGGAGCTGCTGTGGTGTTTGTCCAGGTATGATCAGGATGCTGTGAAGGTGTTATCACACGCCAAAATGCCTTTGGGAGTCACTGGGCAGTGGCCAAAGCCACCCTCTGCATAGGAGCAGGGCTTCAGCCCAGCAAATGTAAGAAACAAAGGGATAAAAACAGAGCAGCAATGCTATAGGGGCCAGAGCTTTATGCCAAGCACGGGCACCTGGCTTCTGATTTCCCTTCCAGGGCTGCTGAGGCACTTTGTGTTAGGAAATCACTGCATAAAGCACAGACAGCTCCATATTTCCTCTCTGTCAGACAGCTGCTGCTTTTCTCAGACAGGTGTAATTGCATGCCCTTTTTGCCTCGTGGCTTATGGATGCTGTGGCAAGATCCTGGGAATAATCACCCAGAAATGTCAAGGCACTCCTGCATCCCTCTGTAGTTTGCGGCTTGAGATTATTGATAAAATATGTATGTACCAAAAACGAGCACTCTCATGCTTATGTAAGCACACCCTACATATTCATAAGGTGTAGCATGGCTCAGTTCTGCGTCACAGCCCTCTCACCCTGACAGCCCAGTTTGTTCTCAGGATGTGATTTTCACTCTCTCTGGCTTGGGCAGCAGCTGCATGTCTGTGTGTGAAGGCAGGATTCTGCCCAAAGACTACAGGAAGGTGCATCCTTCACGAGTCCAAAAAAGTGCCTGGCCAAAGGCACTTTGTATGTGCTGGCAGTATGAATGCAAATTAATTATCATTAATACTGTTAGTACAATTAGTGCTGGTGAGGACTAAAATTTTGGCTACTTTCTGTAATGTGCTGTATGAAAGATTTCCTGGGCTTTACTGTGTGCTCTAGAATTCTGTGTGCAGACTTCCCAAAAGCAGGACACCGGTGATGCCTGAGGAGCATGCAGTTTGCAGGCAGCTCAGAAAACAGTGCCTGGGCTGCACTAATTTATGGTTTGTGCCCTCATGTGGAAATCAAAGGGGAAAGAAAGCCTCTAAAATTACTCCTTAAGGGCGTTACTCCTGGGGAAAACAACAGGTTATTGCTTTTTTTTCCATGTGGGTTTGTTGCCTGTGTCATCTCTAATCCCACAGCAAAATATCCCATCACTTTATGTACAGGGAATATCACACCCCAGAACCAGTGTTATCATCCTATGACTAATGCTTCTGCAGCAAGGTGTTAAGTGCACAGAAAAAGACGAAAAAGTAAAAAAAAAGAGACTTGTTGGACCCATGTTTTGGGGTCTTTAACTGTTTCCTTGCCGTGCTGTTGCAGGACATGCCGTACCACCGCTCCCAGTTCAAGAGGTGTGCAGTGGTTGGGAACGGAGGAATTCTGAAGAACAGCAGATGTGGCCGGGAGATTGACAGTGCAGACTTCGTGTTTCGGTAACAGCCACAGCTCCATTTTTCTCTTTTTCCCTTTCCTAATGACAAATAGATTGCTGCAAAACTATTCTCTCTCACATGGAAACATGACATTCGCTAAATTGGCTGCATCAAGCCTGCTTCTTGCACTAAAAGCTGTGCTTCAAAAAAAAAAAAAGGAAAAAAAAGACGAAAACCAACCCAAAACATCTTACTTGATAATATTTATTTTAAAATTATGCTTTGAGGAATTATTTCTCCCCAAGTCCATGCAGTTAATCACTGAATTATTGGCAAAGCCTGACTCTCTCTTTCAGGATATCCCCTGTCACTCAGGTTGTGGATTTATCTTTCTATGGATATTAACTTATAAGCAGTGTCCTATGAACATGACCACGATTTTCTGGGGCAGATCTGAGCCCGAGGTTCAGCCTCTGCTGAGAGACAAGCAGCTTGGTCAGATGTTAGCAGCTCACAGCTCATGTGCCTCAGAGGTGTGTTTCTGCACTGGTGCAGAGCTCAGGTGCTCAGTAACAGGACTTATAGTTATCAATAATCAATCCAGAGCCTCCAGAGTCACCAGAGTAACTTTGAAGGTTTAAGTGTCTTCATTGCTCCTCACTATATGTGGAATTATCCAGGTTTGGCATAAACTGGGATGTCCCATGAGGAGTGTCCCTGGATAAGAGAGTCTAGCAGCAGTTTTACAATCCTTAATATATAGGAGAAAGATTTTTTTTTTTTGTTATTCATATGCATAACTAATCCCTCTTTAAATCCTGTTAAGCTCTTTGCCTGGGTCCTGGCATATGACCACTAGCTCACAGATTCATGACCTGTTCTCTAGAAAAGAAAAATCTCTTTATTTCAGTTGCCCTATTTTCTGATCTTGGGTATGTTGTTGTCAGTTTAGAGTAACTGCATAAAACAATTAATTTCTCTGACTTCGTACCAGCAAAATTAAAACAGATTTTGGGTCATTGCAGTCTTAATTTAATTTGACATCATACGAGAAAACTTTACAGGTCCTACCATCAGTATTCATTGTTTTCAGGCTCTTGTGTCTGCCTCTTATTCCAGCTTTGTAGAAAACTATTATCTCAGTTTTCAGTGAAAAAAAGTCTGTGAGAAAGTCCAGGCTTTACATGACTTTTTTCTTAAAAGCCTAATGTACCCCATATATATTAAATAATTCCTGTACATTTCCTGCTCTTGTGTTGGATCACAAATACCAGTATGGATGAAAGAAGAATTCATGTGACACATGGAGATGGCAAGTTTTTAAGCAGAAGCTGAAATATGTCTGGCAGATCTCATTTATATTCAAGGCCTTTTAGTGGAGGTCCCATTTTACCACCACTACTCTTCCTTGAACTGTACCAAAACTGACAAGAAAAGAGAGCAGATTATTACAGAACTTAGATATTGGGTTGTGTTTGGTACCAGTAACAATTTAATAAAGGTTTAGGCAGAACTGGAATATGAATAAATGTATCATTACTTGTGCCAAAGTAACCCCTGGTTCTCCATCTCCGAAATGTGGAATATGCAAAAAGATGTGGCACTGTTTGAAAGCTCACGGTCTGCTGACAGCAGTTTTAAAGTAAAGCCTGTGTTTAAGGCCAAGTCTGAACACATCTGCTTTCCAGTCACCACTCCACCAAACTATCAGCAATCATCATCTTGGTCACCAGTGAAATAATTTAAAATATTTCACAGGCTGCCTATGAAGCCCTGATAACATTCACCAACGCCTTCAGGACGCTTGGGAAAACCTTTTCTTGTGGCCAGCAGGACACAACCAACATTGTCCTGGGAAGTAAATTATAAAAGCAATTAATTATTGTACGACAGGATATATAGAATACACACCACAACTGCGTTTTCTGGTAGTTATTGCCTGTCTCCATCTACTGGCCAGAGCAGGGCTCTGCGATGAAACGCTGGGTGAATTTAGGGATGGGACTGCTCTCCTGGAAGGGATGAGTTTTTGGGGTCTTAGGAAAAAGTACTGTTTGTGCAGATGGGATCATTTTTGTCACCTTCAACTAATTCAGCCACTCTTAATCCTATTGGGAATTTCCTGTTCAGGAATATTGAAGCTGATTGTTTGGAAACCTTCCTCAAATATAATCTAATAAGCGCAGTGCCCAGTGCAAGGTGGAACTGGGGATGCCCGAGGACTTGAGTTGCATGATCCAGCAGAGGAAATGGTTCTAGAAATGGCATTGTCTATGAGAAGGATAGCTAAAAACCATTCTCTGACCTGATAAAGAGAGACTCTCTGGAAGGTGGATGTGAACTCTTGAGCCTGAGAAGGACTTAAATGCATTTTTGTGCATTCTTCTGCTCCCGAATATGTTCTCTCTCATTGATTGAGAAATTATCCTAACAGCTGAATGTGGTGTTGTGAAAGCACTAAGCATCTCTTATCCTAAATACCATCACAGTTTTCTCCCTGTTTTTGGTCAGCTCTGTTCTTCAGAAATGTGGAGAACTTTGGGAATTAGGCACAGTAGTATTTTTGAGATGGGGGGATCTTAAGAGCAATGGCTTTTATTGAGGCTTGGAGATCACTTCATAAAGCATTCAAAATGTCTCACAGTGCCTAACTCCAGCTTAAACTGGATGCAAAACCAGTTGCCAGGCCAAATGTTTCACCCCTGAAAACACATGCGGAAGGTTTTATTCAGCTGGATTTTCCTTTGGAATTGAAGACTGTGGTAGCATTTCAGTAACTTCAGCATCTCTTGAGGGATGCTCTAAATTCTGTGAGATGATGTATCTAGGACAAGGCCAAGGTGAATGGAGGTTGGGCAAAGTCAAGGCTTGCAAATCTTACAAGTATGCCTCTAGTAACTCTGATGTCCTGTGGTGAACCTGTAGAGTCAGAATTCCTGCTAGTACACTGTGCTGGGAGATGCTTGTAAATCAAAAAGGCAGGGAAGCAGATAGTTTGGGATTAATTAGGTCTGGATTGATTTGTCTCTTGTGGAGCATTTCCCCTAAATTCTCCTGGGTATAAACCAAAAGATCTTAAAGGCAGTGTTATAGATATAGTTTATTAATTATTGAATGCCTCTCAGCTACTGCTGAGCAAGCTTTTGATTTTAAAGGCTGGTTGACCTTGGAGATGCATCCCATTTCACCCTAAACTGCCAGAGCAAATAGGTAAATTGCTATTAAGGAAGCAAAATGAGCATTGGCTGCACCTGCTAAGAGGCCTCATCTCTCACAGGGGAGGGAACAAGAGAGGTCTTCACGCTTCTTCTTCTAACAAGATCTTGTTAGATTATTGCATAGTTTGGGCATCAACATGTTCTGATACAATTTTAAATTCTCACTCCATTTCTAGATTTGTTGCTTGGCAGAAATGCTTAAATAAATTCTGTTTTCTAGTCTCGAAAAAGATCAAGGAATTTTTAAACTTTTTTACTAATTTCTTTCCTTTATAGATGCAATTTGCCTCCTATATCTGAGAAATACTTCATGGACGTTGGGGTGAAGACAGATGTCGTGACTGTCAATCCCAGTATAATCACTGAGAGGTTATTTCTGATTTTTTTTTATATTTTCATTTCTCTTGATTTCCCAAAACTACCTTTAACCTAATTCTGTTACATGGAACTTTTTTCCCAAATCCTACATTAAATCAACACTAACAATCATGTGTTTCATTCTAAATTGAAGTTATTCAGTGCACAGAATAAGTAACAAGTTGTAGAAATGTTCTAACACTTAAATCTGCACTTTGATGGTAGGAAATAGAAAGACAATGAGCTAAAATCAAAACAACAAAACAACAGAGCCATCCTTCCCCTGGAGGTCTTGTGCTCTGCTTGCATGTCCCAGTCAAATGTCTTAAAAAGATTCAGTGTGAAACAAACTGGATCCTACCCTAAAGTGATAGTATCAGAGCCATTAAGGTTGGAAAATTAAGATCATCAAGTAAATAAAGTAACACACATTGTCACATGTTTTAAAGAAATGTCAGTTAAACTTTGTAGCCAGGGCTGACTAGGTGATTTAAATTTTAAATTTGTTACTGTCTTAAAGAGTACCTGGTGACATGTTTGGGACCATGAGGTTTATTACTGCTTTCATTTCTTGATGGGGTAATGTGTTTCTTTTCTCAAGCAACATAAAATAACTTGTTTGATTTTGTATTTCTTTTAAAAGTGCTACAGTTAGACATTTTAGACACTTGATAGCTTTGGAGTTCATCCCTTATTATACAGCTCTGCACTGCATGGTGCACTACACCGCTTGGAAAACTTACTTTACTTCTACATACATCTAACAATACCATGAGAAGTGAGATATCAGTTTGTCCACTGTTTAATGAAGTTATTATGTATTTTTTTATCCCCTCAATTTTCACCCTGCATTTCATGCTGATGATGCAGCTACAAATCTAAGTGCATCCCTCCCCGATAACCAAAGCATCAGTTCAATTCTCTCTGTGTCAGAAATGTTCCAGCAAAACCCCTTGGGGGTCTCTTGCTGGGTCTGACCTGACCATCCCTCACACCCTCTCCCTTTCAGATTCCACAAGCTGGAGAAGTGGAGGAAGCCCTTCTACGACGTGCTCCAGGTGTACGAGAACGCGTCCGTGCTGCTGCCAGCCTTCTACAACACTCGCAACACGGACGTGTCCATCCGGGTCAAATACGTCCTGGACGACTTCGAGTCCCAGCAGGCTGTTTATTATTTCCACCCCCAGTATCTCATCAACGTCTCCCGCTACTGGCTCGGCCAGGGCGTGCGGGCCAAGCGGGTCAGCACCGGGCTGATCCTGGTGACTGCAGCCCTGGAGCTCTGCGAGGAGGTGCACCTCTTCGGCTTCTGGGCCTTCCCCATGAACCCCTCAGGGATTTTTATAACTCACCACTACTACGACAACGTGAAGCCTCGCCCCGGCTTCCACGCCATGCCCTCGGAAATATTCAATTTCCTCCACATGCACAGCAAGGGGATCCTGCGGGTTCACACGGGGACCTGCAGCTGACAGGGGCGCTGTGAGAGAGTGGCAGGAGCTCGACGGCCTGTGTAAGGTGTAGGAGGTTTTGTTACACCCCGAGATTATGCAATAATTGTTTGATATAAATTTCCTCAAGGCATTGCATCCCATAAGATCTAGGATACCAGCATCTTTCCTGCTAGCGGAGTTCGGTCCATAACAGTGTAAGAGAAGCAAAACTCCTGTGCCCCAGGGTAGGTGCTGCTCTGGAAAGCAAGTCAGATAAGAAGCACATTTACAATAGATTTAGGGATAAATAGAGCACATTAATATATCTATCATTTCACTACAAAGAAAAGCACCAAACTTTTGAGGAAAAACAGTGGTGGAGAATTTTAGCATAGACTGTAACACTTTACATAGGTTTCTGAATTGAGTACCTTGGGGTATTGCCAGATTTTATTGAACACTCTCTTCTCTGGCCTTTAGGTTTTTGAAAATACTCTTTAGCATCTAGCTTATTGGGGATATATAACTTAAGACCTTTGTTCTGTAATGTCACAAAGTGTTGATCAAAAACAGCAGATAGATGTGTTAGGAATAAACAAAATCACTTTATCAATTTTTTCAGCCAGGGTAGAACAGAACGTTGAACTCCCATTCACAGCAACAGGCAACTGTGTGAATCACTTTGTGATGCTGTTTTAGAGATTCTTCCTCCTTCCTTCTTGTGTCTTGCATTTCTGTTCTCCTCTGCTGAGTGTGCTTCCTTTCTCCTCGTCTGTGATGCTTTCCTTCTGGCCAACACATGGCAATGTGTGCACTTTCTCCTACAGCCACCATCTCAGCATCACCTTGGAGTCCTTGCTGAAGAAACAAACTCCTTCACAAGGTTTTCTTGAGATGAAGAGCAAGGGGATTACATAGTTATATTTTACAAGCTGATTTTTTTGGTTCAGCATAAGATAGAAAAAACCCGTTTCCTTGTTAATTTTTATTAAAGACTTTGCAAAAGTATCTGAATGTTGATTCACTGTTGTGCAGGTTGAGTTAACACTTTCAGGTATCTGTAGTAAGTTACAGTCAGGAAATGAAGTTAAAATACAGAGAAGATATTTTGTGGCTTAGATTATGATGCTTATTTTAAAATTATGCATTTGAGATGTTGAATGTCTTAATGTAGCGTTTTTGTATATTGAGAATGTTGTTAGGATAGTAAAAGGGCTGGTGGTGTATTCTTTAAATGTCATCAGTGTAACTCTGTCAGGTATGCCAAGCCTAATATTTCACCTGCTACAGCTGGCAAAATCCTGAAGCAGAAAAAGTGCCACAAGTGGCTGGAGTTTATTTTGCTGTAGCAGGCTGCTGGGATATGCCCTTTCATACTGGTATGGCATACACATAGTTAAATGAACAGAGTTTCCCTGTCTAAATTCTTAGTCTGAAGCACTTGGGCTGTTGCCTCGTCTTGTCTTATGTAGATTACAAGATCTTTGATCAAGGACTTGAAGTTTAACGTTCTGTATGAGGGTTTTGTTGGTTTTTTTTGGTTTTTTTTTTTTTTTTTGAGGAGGGGGGAGATGGTTTAAATCCAAATATGGACTTGGATTTTGGTTTTGCAATGCATGAATGCACAAAGCTTCTTTTAAAAGCCTCTGTGCTATGCTGAGAGATGTGCAACTTGCTCACACTACAGATAAAATGATCACAAAGGAAGTGAAGCACTACGGTCACCGTTTTAAAAGTCCCTGCTGGCCAGCAGTGACTGGGATGGTGTGTGAGAGTTTATTGACTTTACAGTAGACTCCAGAGGTCTGATTGCCTTAGAAGTAACCCATATCCTTGATAAAGTGTCAGAACTCACCTGGGAAACACCAGGGTGAAGGACCAGTGCTTAAGCTCAATATATTATTTGTGGTGTTGTGTTTTAGGTCTTAGAGTTACACGGTGTTGTTACTGAGCACCCCCTCGCATCGTCTACCTGTGAAATAGGCAGCACACTCATGAACCTGTGGGTGAAATGGTTTCCTTGACTCAAGGTGCAAAAGAGATCTTTGTCTTTGCTGTGTTCTGTAAATTTGTGTGCAAAGGGCTTTGACAATGAAGTGCTGTGATGAAAGTGCTATTTAGAAAGCAATGTGACACTGCAGGTTGGCCGTCTCGCTGTGCTTTGAGCTTTATGGTAACAGTAATGACACTGAAGCTGGTACTCAGAGCCCTTACTCCTTATTCTGCCTGAGTTAGGGACTAGTGGCGACTTCAGGTTTGCTTTGCTGCTGCTGCTCTGCTAAGGTTACCTTCTTTAGTAAGAGATTTTTCTTTACTATGGTGATTGAAGTGAACAAAATCAACTGAAAGGAGTCTGATACGTTGCAAAAGGCACTTCAAAAAAGATGGGAAAGCACTTGAGAAGCATCCACATGTTGGTAGAAGTGGTGCAAATCCCTCTTTTTAGTTGCAAGGAATCCTTTTGGACAGACAAAAGGATAAGCAAAACTGTATTTACGGTTAATCTGTAAATACAGGGTCGCAGACATTTCCTTTCTGTTGTTTGCTTCCTATAAATGAGCAATGTAAAGTCACTGTAATAAGTGCAGTTTTACTATGTTTAGATTTTGATTGCTTATAGATCTATAGCTACTATATTTTTTTAACAATTTTAAGAAGTGTGTGCAGGGTACTCGCACGTATGCACCACAGGCCCATTCTTGCCACATTTACATGAATAGAGCCCCCATTCAAGTGGGTGGATATTTTATTTGTGTAGGGACTGTAGAAACAGGCCCAGACATTTCTGTGAAGGTGTACATAGGTGTACAGTTAGATATAGGGAGTGATTTGCAAGCCAGAAAGATGATTAATGAAATATATATAAAATAGTCCTCGAGGTGAAACGCGTGTCACAACATGTTCACTTTCTGATTCATTTTTCAGGTGTTGCTCAAAAAATGATTGCAAAACTATGGCATTTGTCAGAAATGTCATATGCAGAAGGGCTTTTGCAGAAAGAAGGACTCTCCTTGTTTTCTGCCATCATTCTTTTGTGTGCTGAGCATAAGAAAATATTCTTTTGACATCAATCAGTTGTCTGAGTTTGGGGCTGTGTTTTTTTTTCTTCTCTCATGAGGTCAAAGCTCCAAATGTCCAATCTTAACTTTTGAACATAGGGATACTTGAGTGATAAGAAGTGACAGTCAGGTGTGCTTGCTGCAAGTAAAAGAAGCAGGTAGCATGTTGTTCTTTCCCAGAGAAAATGCTTCAGGCCCCAGAGAAATTCCCCCCACAAAATTCTGATTTCTCCATGAAGAAAGGCTGTCAGCTCTCTGGTACCACATCCTGAGTTTGAGCTCTAATCCCAGCTCTGCTGCCAAGGATATGAAGCCTGAGACAGGGAGAGAGAAAATATTATGGTTTAATCCCCAATTCCTCGTATTATTTAGGAGAATCCCTTAAGAAGTCCCTGATATCTGCATACACTGTCAATGCAAGTTCAGTTGGAAAAACATAACTAGGATTGCTTTGACTTTATTGTCAGGTCAACAGAGGAGGCTTATGAATCTGCCAGTGCTTTCATCAAAGGGAAGGAAGTATTTAGCTGGAATAGTTTAGCTGATTGCTTTTGATTTATGAAATCCAACTTTGCTGTTGGACAGAACGGCTTCAATGGTGATAGGGCCATTATAATATTTTAGCATATTTCCTGTGATTGCAACAGAGTCGTCAAAGCCAGCTCATGAATTGCAAAAGGGAGAATCATGCTGTGACAGCTCCTCCTGCTGCTGTCTCAGCGAGGAGAGGCACCGTGCTGAGCAGGTCTGTGGTCTCCTGGAGAAACAACGTGGAGGGAGAATAGGAGATTGCAAGCCCAGCACTGCTCCAGAGCCTTTGGTGCTGTGGAATAACAAGGCAGAGAAAAGAGATAAAGTTCCACAGCTTGCAGCAATCAGGGGTGGCATCTCCAGTCCTTGAGAAATCTACCCCCTTGCAGGCTCGGCTGGTGATGAATTAAAGGTGACTCAGGATGGCCAGATGTAGTAGATGGAAGGAAACCAGCTCCAGGAATAGTCCCCTCTGTGGGTGTTTGGTGAATCAGTGGAAGTGTTGCTCAGACCTTGGAGGCAGAAGCGCTGGTGGTGACACAGCTGTGTGGGTGGGCTGCCCGTGCTCAGCCCTCCCTGGCAGCGAGGAGCAATCTTTGCTTTCATTTTTCAATGAAACTGAGGCGGGGAAAACACTGAGACATGGGGCCCTGGGGAATCTGTCCTTTTTGATCTTCAGAGGCTGGGTGGCTTGGCCACTTGGCCACTTGGATAGTGAACATGGAGGGCTCTGAAATGGGTCTTTCCCCCGATCTCTCTCATATATGAGTGTGCAGAGAGCTTTGGAGCTTTTACAAGTACAGGAAGAAGGAAACAGCAAAACTGAACAATTCCTAAAGGGCCAAGTTCTCTAGGAAATCCAGGAGTGAGCTGAGGTTTCAGTGTCTCAAAACGGGACATTCAGGAATAAAGGAATCAGTATTTATGCTTAGGGCTTTTCCAAAACCCACTGAAGCATGTGGAAATTTTGGTGTGCTCCAGAAATGGGCCCTAATCGTGGGCAAGAAGAGCAGCCTCTTGTTTTCCCCTCACTTGATTTCAGACACACTGTTTAATATGCTTTAGATAAAGTGCAGTAGCAATACCATGTTTTTAATGGTGTGAGTAAAGAACAGGCTTCTCTGGAAGCAGAAGTGTTGTGACTGTCGCTCTCCCTTACAGATTTCATCAAACCACCCTTTCGAAACCATCTATGCAAAGCATTTCATCGTGGTGGTGTAAATCACACAGGAGCACTCTGTACCTGACAGTATGTATGTGAACCACAGGCCTCAGGAAAAGAGGGAGGTTTTTTTTCTGCTTGCTTTAAAATACCGGCATGGAATTTGTCAGTGATGTGAATGTGCTCAAGGCAGGATGCATACTACCTGTGAAGCCACCATAACATTCACATTTGGGTTCACTAGGAAGAAAATCCAGGCCTTATGTCAGCACTTGTAAGTCAAGCCAATAACCTGCATCACCCAAAAAACCCTCCCAGGTTATTACCATTTTGTGTCTTGGTATCATCCTGTCTAACGTGAGTGAGCCTGCTGGGCATCCTTGTGTTGTCTGCATGGTATTAAAAAAATAAAAAAGGAATTCTATTCAAAATTGTACTTAAGTGCTTTTTAAAATAAAGGAAATCCAAATGTACAAGAGGCATCAGGTTGAGGTAGCCTGTGTCCCAGGCTGTCAGCACTTCCAGTGCTCCCCAAAACTCTGAGCATCCAAGAAACATCAGAAATGAGGGACTGGGCCATAGTGGGAAGCTTAAAGGAAGACAAATCTGCCTCAGTGCTTCAAGGATTGAAAGATGTAAATATGTTACCAATGTGTCTGACTTTCTATTTAGAAGCCATAGATGTTCTCAGTGTTTGATCTTTGGGTAAGCTGATGTACACTTTTAACTGTACTAATCACTGTAAAATGTGTTAGCATGTGACAAATTAAGCCAGAAAAATCAGATACTCTGTTGGCTGGCTCTCGAGATGTTTGTTGTACCTGAAACTGTTTGATGGACCAAGACACTGAAGTACCTCCAGTGCTCCATATAGCTTGTGAAGGCTCTGGTTATTGCCTTCTTAACAGTGTGGAACAGGCAGAATTAATCCCTATTTGTTAACCTTGTGTTGGCCAAGTAATATGCACTTATGTGTGCATTAGAGCCTGTCCCCTTAGGGATAAGGAAAGGACAAAAACTCCCTTCTGTGTCCAGGACAGGACAAAAATCTGGTGATTTCTGCTTCATTTCTGGGCCCTCCTTGCTGTTAGCCATGAGGTCCTTCATCAAACCTCTGCATTGAGTCCATGCAAATTGTACTGAACAGCTGCTGCCTGTTGAATATATCCCTGGTTTTCACCTGGCAGGGGAAAAAATGTTTAGTTTGGGAATACTGGAGTAAAACTTTGTGTCTTCATCTAGGGGAGCTTGGGCTATGACATAAATAAAGCTGTTTCATGTTTGTTGTTTCTGTAAGGCGGTGTCAGTGGGGGAGGAGAAATCCATGCAGAGTCATGTTGGTTTTATGAAGATGTTAATCTCTTGTGTCCTTTGACTGACCTTTATTTCGTCAACCTTACACCCTGTAATTTTGGCTTATTGTTTCTGTAGCTGTACTATGGTTGTGATAGAAAGCCTATCAATTGCTGTAAGCCATAACTAGAACAGTAATCAGGGTATTTTTTTTTTTTGTCTGTGTCACTGTGTTTGAAAGATGATTTAATTCTATTGAATAAACAAACCACTTTAACAGTTTTCTGGGAAAGGCAATCTTTGGGACACTTATTGTGCCTTCAAACTGATTTTGTGTTTTCTGCTGTTCTGTGTCTCTGAACAGGAGGACTTGAAAGCTCAGCTGGTAGAAATTGGTTCACAAAACCAGAGAACGCCACTGTGGAATTACATGATAATATAATATCATTTATAGATATATAAAAATATATTTAAGGTTATGCAACCATACAAATTGAGAATTTGGTGTTTTGATCACCAAATACCCAGTATATGTTCTGGATTGTTGTTTATAAAATATCTAGGCACAGTAAGGTAATTTACTACTAGAAGAAGTAATTATGCACAGACAGCCTTTGAAAAGCCTCTGCAATCCCTGGGATTTGCCTACTTACACCTTTCTAACAGCTCTGTTCTTTACTGTCTTCATCCTTCATATAAAATCATCTTCTTTGGAGCTGGTCTGTCTTATTCAGCCTCAGTCTTTGAAGCTTACAGTTCCATCAATATTCTGAGAGAATTAAAATATATGTGCAAAAATATTTGTGGTAATACATGATAGCAGAAGAAACAACCATCTATTTTTTGAAACTGGGTATTTTCCCAATTGCCATTCTATTGTTCCTAGGTTATAAACTGAAATAGAAGTAGGTAACAGAAATAATGCAATCTGGATATTAGTGCTGGTATAAGGAAAACGTAAATGACTTTCAAGATGCAGAGCTGTGGTGAATGCTGGGGGAATCAGCCCTCATTCTTGCTGACATTAAAACTGATGGATGTACTTCCTTCCCCCAGATGCTTGTGATTATTGTTAGTGATTATTCAATCAAGGAGAGGAAGCATGTGGAGAGGGAAAAATGAATAGACAAATTGACACTGGATGATATAATTTCTGTCTATCACACTGCAAATTGCTCTGCTAAGCAAGCAATCAGAGAATGGTTAATTTCCCAAAGCCTGCAGCATCCGTCATTTTCCTCAGTGGCACTTGCAGCCTTGGCTCCGAGAGAGTCTCCATAAAAAGCCATCTCTGTGGTGAATTACAGAGATGTTTCACCACAGTCTGACAGTGCCCAGAAGTGGGCACTTAGGGAAACAGCAGAAGAAACAGGGGAAATAATAAATGGCCCTTCTGCTGGTATTCCCTCAGACTGGCATTGACAGCTTGTATTTTTGGCCTCAGCAATGCTGAGTGGTACTGAGTGTCAGATTTCAGCTCTGTGTTCATGAGGAAGCAGTTCCTTCTGCTTTTATGAGCTCCCAAGGGCATCCAGCAAGATGTGTTTAGGTTGTGGGCCCTGCCAAAGGGAGTCAGGACAGGTACTGACCTCCCTTCTCCCAGCATAGGCAGGGAGCACCTCTTGGAATGAAAAGTTTTATGAATTTCTATTTATTTTCTGATTTCCGTTTTTTTTTTTTTTGTTTTTTTCTTGGTAGTTTTTGTTGGGTTTTTTTGTTTTTGTTTTTGTTTTTTTTTGTTGTTGTTGTTTGGTTTTGGGTTTTTTTTTGTTTGTTTGTTTTGTTTTGTTTTGGTTTGGTTTTTTTGTTTGTTTGTTTTTGGTTGGTTTTTTTTTGTTTTGTTTTGTTTTCCCTAGCAGTGCTAATCCAAATCTACTCCTGGGTGGTGAAGTGCTAGCACTCAGGTAATTTTATCATTTAGTTGTTTTCTCACTCTACATCTCCAGTCATCTTTTGGTCATCCCAGCGGGTCTGGCTAGAGGAATAAACATTGAAATCTATAAAGAAGTTATTGTCCATCACAGAAAAGATAAAATATTATATTAAGTTTGTACAAGTGCTGCCACAGGCACCTTTTTAAGTGGAGAAGATGCTGGTTACAAGGATGTCAATGCTAAAGCTGTCGATGGGGAGGATTCCAGGTCCCACTCACTTTTTTCTAAACCTTAAAACTTTTGATTTAGCAAGTTCAGGTTTTAGCCCAGAGCTGAGAGCATGAGCATTCTGCTGAAGGTGAATATAGACCTCTGAGACAATAATAGAACCCCTAATAGGGTTGTACAGAGGTCCTTGCTGTTGGGGCAGCTGGTCCTGCAGGGGAAGGACAAGGGGGTCTTGGAATTCCACTGAATTCCTGGGATCTGGCTCTGCCTTTTGAGACCCTCAGACACACTGCTAAATTAAGGGCCTTCCAGATAAGAGGTGTGCTGCCAGGCCTGAGAGAGCATGATAAAATTCATCAGCAAAAATCAGCTGTCTCTGGGTTTTGTTGCATCTTTAGAAATAATAAGGGATAAAATCCAGTGCTTTCCCTTCACAGGGCATCTTTTGTTTATTTTTGCAAGGAATAGATTTAGTCAGCTGTACAAACTGGCAGTTTTAGCAGTATTTCTGCCTTGTTGGGCTGAGAGTCAGATTTTGGAGAGTGAAGTTCATCCTTCCCCCAGACAAGGTGAGTGAAATGCCACTGAGGTGTCTGAGCTGATGTCTGGAGCCCCCTGAGAGTGGATTTGTTTGCTCAGTGGCACTTGGCAAAGCTGTGGGCTGCACTCAGGTCAGGCAGGCAAATGCCTTTCAGGTAGTGGAGGTTAATCTCGGTGACATCCGTGTTCCTAAGCACGTTATTTCCCTTGAGAAGTTCTAAGGCACTGAGGGAGCCTGATAATTTTGCAAATAATTTGCCATCTTTGCTGCTCAGCACAGACACCATCAGGTGATAAAATGAAATACTGAGTCCCTAATGCCCTGCTCTTTGGAAGTTTCTGAGAGCATGTGGTGCAGGATGATAAATATGGAATAGGTGTCCCTTCCACCTGAAAGGATTAATGAAGTTTTTGACTTCCCATATAGGTGTTTCATGAAGTACTGTGTACTCAGAACGGGTTTGTGTTTTTTTTCTTGTTTGGGATCTGTCTCCCCAGTTACATCTTTAATAAATCTCTCACAGACTTTCCTTCATGTGACAACACTGGGGAAGGATTTGTAATAGTGGCGAATTTCAGTTTCCCCTTATGTGGAAAATTATGGAATAGGCTCTTTGGAGGGTGGTGAGAATGAGAATTAACCACCTCCAGATATTTCTCTTCGTCCTTTATGGACAATCAGCTGCTTGTGCAGAGCTAGTGAGGCCAGGTGGCTCGACATGTACGTGCTCCTCTCCTGCTGAGATTTGGGTGTGCAGCCACAACCCCCTGGAGGGAGTACAGGATTGTACAATCATTACTGCTGGAAAAGGCCTTTAAAATCATCAATCCCACCATCATGTTCACCACTAACCATGCTCTCAAGCGTCACGTGCACACATTTTTAGAACACTTCCAGGCATGGTGACTCCACCACTTCCCTGGATGCTGTGTTCCGATGTTTTACAAGCCTTGCCATGAAATACTTTTTCATAGTACCTAATCTAAACATCTAAATATCTTAGTGTGGGTTGCTATGTTCACCAGCTCATTTTTCCTGTTCCAGAGAGATGAATCTCACTGTTCCTCCTGCTGCTTTCTGGGAATTCTGTTTGCATTCTCTAGAAGGTAATGTGGATGTGGTTCTTCCATTACTCCGGAAAACATTTGGTCTACAGCAATCCCAAGGCTGCTATTTATGGCCTGAAGGAACCTTTCTGCTTCCTTTTCTTCCCAGAAGCAGAGGGAGACGGGAGGATTGGACAGAGGAGACAGGAGGATTGGACAGAGGCTCTGCACATAGCCCTGCACCGCTCTCAGACCAGCCCCAGAACTAGGCTTGGTCTGACCTTCTGCAGAAGATGCCTTTTTTAATGTATTTCTTTTTCTCCTTAGCACTCATAGTTTCATGTCTCTTTGGTCTTTCTTGCCTTGCAGCCTTATCCAGTGAGTTGTATGGAGCAAGGCAGGTGTTGGGAATGGCGAGGTAACCCTGGATTTTCCATCCTTATGGGAGCAGAGAGGCCCTGATGCCCTCCCACTGCTCCAGGATCTGCTGTGGCAGCAGTACAGAAGCCAGCACTATATTTGCTGGTAAATACAATGGAATCATGGAATAGGTTGGGTTGGAAGGGGCCTAAAGCTCCTCCAGTCCCACCCCCTGCCATGGGCTGGGACACCTTCCACTGTCCCAGGCTGCTCCCAGCCCCAGTGTCCAGCCTGGCCTTGGGCACTGCCAGGGATCCAGGGGCAGCCACAGCTGCTCTGGCCACCCTGGGCCAGGGCCTGCCCACCCTCCCAGGGAAGAGTTTCTTCCCAATATCCCACCTAACCCCACTCTCTGGCAGTTTAAGACTTGCCCTGTGCCTTGGCTGAAATTTAGCCCGAGAACTGGGAGGCAGAAAGGCAGGGCTGACAGACACTCACAGGGCACTCACACAACGTGTTCTGTAAGAAACCCTGTCAACAAGCACTGTTTATTCCAAATATTAAACCCAGATAGATTTGCAGACATTTTACCAGGCTGATGCTAAACTTTGTCACAGAGGAGAGGCTGATAAGACACGAACAAATGCAACTCCGTGATTCTCCAGAGAAAGTGGCATGTTTTTGCATCTTTATAAGCTCCTTATCATCAAATATTTTGGGTGAGTTTTCAACCAGCTCGCCAGATGCTGACTGTCCTCAGCAGGGTCTTTAATGCACTGAGCTCTCACCAGATGTGTGTCTTTACAGCACAGATAATTTCCATCTCCTGAGTGTTTCTGGCCACCCCTAGTGCAAAGTTTTGCTAAGTATTGCTAAGCTGTTGCTTGAAAAATGTATTTTTATGATCAGAAAACCTAGTAGTTGCAAGAGAAAAAGACTTGATTTCTGAGGATTCATTAACCTTTATCTCAGCAACTTTTTCATCTATTAGCCTTTTGATTTTTAATTCTATACCCACAAGCAGCAGGAAAAAGCAAACAAGATTAATTCACTGAGCAATCGAATATGATATTAAAATAGTTTGAGCCTGCCTCCTTATCCTAAGCAAGATTATTTTTATTAAAAACTATTGTTTTCTGTTACATAATTTTATAACATGATCATGGCTATTTAAAGGAGCTTGCTGTGAAGGACAGCTCTTTGTAATCCATCCATAAATCACACAGACTGGGATGGGCCTGGTTGAGCTGTTAGCCTTGACTGCCTCTTTTCAGGACTAATCATAGGCTTTGAAAAAGAAAACTGAATGTGGCTCATCTCAGAGTGTCATGTTTCATCATTTTTGAGTGAAAAATGAACTTTCTGCCAAGTAGAGAGCTCAGCCTGGCTTTTTCCAAAGCTGATGTCAAGATCTTGCTTGTTGCACATTCGAGGCACGGCACCAACGTGAGAGGACCATGGCAAAGGCAGTGGTGACCACTTGCCCTTTGGCCACTGATTTCCATCAGCCTGAGGAGCACTGGTGAGCCCAGCTGTGTGCTGTTCACATTCTCCTTCTACAGATGGAAAAGCAGAGGCAGGGAGGACGCCTGCAGCAAATTCTTAGTCTGAGATGAGCCTCTCCTAATTTCAGGTGTGTCCAGTGTAGAGCCAACATGTGAGCTCCTTGCCAAGGCTCTGTTTAGTAGAAACACACCCCAGATTTATCAGTTCAGGCCAGGTATTGGTTTTGATCCATACAAAAGGCATCAGTCTGATTGCAGTTTCCCTGATCACCACCCTGGAGGCACCAGAACTTAACGGAGGCATCATCCCACACCTTTCCAGGGCCAAAACTGGGCTTTGTTCTCCCTGCAAGACGAACTCACATCCACAAAGAGATCCGCTTAAAAAAAAGAAATTAAAATGGGGCTGACCCTAAGCTTGGAGCTCCCTGCTGGTTTGCAGAGCTCCAGAAAGAGTGAACATCCAGCTGATCTGTAAGGCTGTAATTTAGGAAGGGCACTGGTCCCCACAGAGCCAGCTTGTGTTGCAGAGCGGTTTGTGCTCGTGACATGGGCCCTGATATTGGGACGTAATTGCTTTTCTAATATCCATGTATTATTTACACCATGCTACTGTTGCAAACTCCTTCTGACTCCAGCTCTGTTGTTGCTGGAATGTATTTATTGGAGCAACGCAGGGTCAGGCTAACCTCCACTGCTTGTCTGTGACCCAACAGAAACCAATAGTTTTAGTGCTGGAACACTGATGTAAGTGAGACACAAATCAGGACTGTGGAGTATTAATTTACTTTATTGCCATATCTTTATGGATGGTTATTAAGTGCTTAACTATTAACTATTAATGTTACTGCTTTATTTATTACACAGGGATGTGTCTTAAGGGTTTCCTGGGTATCTTTTCAGGGGAAGGGCTTCAAGGGAAAACAGAATAAGACAGGTACATCAAAGATGATTGGATCAACAATGACTGGGATGACATTAGTCTTCAAATTCTAACTAGAGTTGGCTAATATCTTTGCAAACCACAGTCCAGAAATCAAAATATATATAAACATGATGCTGCAGAAAATATTTCAGATTACTCTGATTTTCTTCAACGTGAAATTACAGACTGGAATGGGTTGAGGGGAGTGTGAGGGCTTCGTTGGCTTAAAATCTAACTCGAAATACCAGTGTGGTCAGCTGTGTTGTGCAAAGAACAGCCCAGGGAAGTGTCGTGCAGAGACATTCCCAGACACAGTTTATAATTTGCCCTGCTCATATTTGAGGTCATAATGCTCCTGCTCACCACCTACTCACTTCTTTGCTTGCTCTGAGCACGTTGTCCCTGCCTTTATCTTCCCAAGGACACATCCTTCACAGTTCCCATCTCCACCTGTGCTTATCACAGGGCCCTCATGCACCACCACCATCTGAGGGTCTGATTATGGCTCAAGCTCACTGATGCTCCTGTGGGATGGAACCTGCTCAAAACCCCCCAAATTCTGGCTGTGTGAGGCAGTTTGGGATGCCAGAACCCTCTCACAGCACTTGTGGTGCTGAGCCACCTACCTTGGCAGTGTGGGATGGCTCTCTGTGCTCATTCCCTCACAACCATGCAGAAAGTCTGGCTTTAATAGCAAAATAACCTCAGAAACTGTCCCCAGGCCACTCAGCTATGCTGGGTTTTGTGTGAGTGAGGTATAGTTGCTCTGATCTTTGCTGAATTCCCCAGCTCAAGTTGGCTATGGCCTCACTCCTTCTGTGATGGAACCTCCCCACAGCCTCTTCACCCCACCAATACCTCTGCCTAGTTTGGCCAAGGGGAGCCTGAGTATTTTTCCACTTGTCTGCCTTTTTGGGGAGTTTTCTCTGGTGTTGGAGAGGTAACTGCTGCCAGATCAAAGGGAAGCCAAACGAACCACGTGAAAAAATATAAAAATTTCATGAGCACAAATTTTATTATTTAATGAGGATATTAATGCAACACCTGAGTAGCAGTTTTTCCTCTAGTTATCACAGTCGGTGAGACTGATATGAAAACCACCAAAAAAAAAAAGCAAAATAACCCAATCCAGCCCAATGGACAGTTGCCAGATAGGAAATCCAGGATGAGAAAGATGAGGTGGGCAGGCTGGCGCTGGTCTCATGTGCTTGGAGCTGCTCCATATGCTTGGAGCATACTTGCATCTAAAGGAATGAAAAGACCTTTTCCTTCGTATTGATTATTGCTGTGTTTTGTTTTTTTTTTTTTAAATTAAGTCCACATCTTTCACAGGCACTGGGTTTCTGTTTGATAAGCTCTGGCTCATTTACTCGCCTTTCAGCAAACCCCTTGTCTCCTCTCCCCTGCCCAACACATGAATCAGCCCACACCTTCTTTAGCTGATTAAGTTATTTTCCACTTCACAGCTTATTTGATAGCAGACTATCCTGCAAATATATGAGAGCTGGTGCATTTTCGTTGCTTTAAAAAATAGTTAGCAATCAGAGAGGAATTTACATCAGCACTGTCTGTTTCCAAAATCTACATTGCAGTCTCTCTTATTATTTGTTAACTCCAAAGTCTGACTCAGACTGACTATTTCAGCATGTCTCCCATCACCCCCTTAAAACAGTATTTATATTGGAAATAATAAGCTTTGAATTTCTGACACAAAATGTCTCAACACTTTGTTCCTTAAGCTCTTTGAAGCAGCTGAGTTCACTAAGCAGCTCCATTATTTGCTTCAAGGTTTGTCCTCCTGAAGTCACAAAGGCCAGTAAAACAAAGACTACTTCAATATGTGGTCACCTAAACACAGGCACAGGGAACGGGGGCAGGTGAACTGAAATGGGGTCTAAATTCATTTATTTCTCTGAGGTGTGGTGTGCTGCAGGGTGAGCACCCACGGCTGGTGGTCACTGAGTTGTGGGCTGGCAGTGCCACCCCAGCTGGGGCTTGAGCACCTTGAGACTCCCCCCAGCACCCCCTGTGACAGGGCTGATAAGTTTAATGCCTTCAAAGTTCAATATTAAGCCTTAAAGACTGCGCTTTCAAAGAGATTTAGTGAAATATCCCTTTGTTGGTGGCCAGATTGTCACAAGAGCAGCTCTGTAATTATGCAGTGTTTTAATTACAGTGAAAACTATTTGTTTTACAATAGAAAGTGCAGCTGGTGAGTTGTGACCTGAGGAAGAACAGCAGATGGTGTCCTCGACGCAGGGTTTCTGCATCACATTTTCCTAAGAATTCCTGCACTGACCTGATTTTCCTCCTGTTGCAAAGCAGCAGTGACCTGCCCTTTGGTCAAGTGCAGGCCAAGCTGGCCATGGTGTACAGCTCTCCCCAGCCACCCTTTGTTCTTTTTCCCAAGCAGAAAATCCAGAGGGAGGGAGTCTGTGCTGAGGTCTGCATGCTGAAAAGCACAAAAACATTGCAAGGTCCATTTATCTTCAGGACCGAATATTCTCAGTTGCACAGGACAGACTCCATCAAACAAACCTGGTCTGTACCTTGAGAAGGGATTTGACTGTTCTTTGATGCTGAAAGCCAGAAACTGCAGGTTTTCTCCCCTTTTGTATAAAAGGATAAAATGGATCTACTCTGTATTGTATGGAGAAAGTCAAAGTCAAATGGGAGAAAGGAATTTGTGGGTGAACATGCAGTGGCTGAAAATCTCATTTGTGGATTATTATTATTACTATTATTATTATTATTATTTCATATTATATAATACATAATGTATATTATATATTATCATTCTATATAATTATAATAGATATGATTATATAATTTATACTATATAATAAAATGACAAAAACAATAGTAATAATAGTAATGGTAATAATAATAGTAATTTGTGATGATCTCCCCACCGTTTCTCAGAGGTCAATAGGTCCTTGCTGGCTTCATATTTTTTTAAAACCCTCATTAACTCCATCAGGGCTCTCAGCTGACTTTGGTACATAAATACCCCGACTCCCTTCCTGCCTGAGCTCCTCTGCTGAGGGCACACAAGACTTCGGGAAGAACTTTTTCCTCTCTCAGGTGGCTTCATTTAGGAATCTGCAGCCGGGACCTGAAGGAGGGAACCGGTTCAGCACTTCCAGAACCAGAGTGGGCACCATGTGGTTGGGGAAAAGGCTCCAGTCTGCTGGTGGGCATGCTGGTAGGGTGGTGGTTTTCACTTTTCTGTCTTTAATACCCCAAAATTTATAAGTACACAGACCCCTTTTCCAGACAGAAAATGAGTTGAAACAATATTCAGTTATAATCAGAAGTTATAATGTGATTTTTTTTCCTCCCTGCTGTAATCAGAGAGAAAAAAAATACCTTCAGAATCTTTTATTTCTGTAAGGAGAAAGTAGCTAAAATACACAGAGAAAAAGCCTTCAGGCTGAAAGGATGCAGCAAACTGCCACAACAGCTTCTGTTTACTTTGAGCCTGATACTGATATTTTTTAGACAGGTTAAAAAAGCTACACTGGCACCCTTTGTTGTTTTTTGTTTGATTGTTTTTTTCCTGAGCTTTCACCATATTATCCCCTGCTGGAGAAGGCAGGTGACATCCAAAATGCGTGCTGCTGTTCTTTAGCAGAGGCAAAAGATGCCTGTGACAATATGTACAAATTGGGGTTAAGAGCAATGGAGTGCCCTGTTCACTCCCTGCCACAGCTTCACTCTCAAAGGAGCTGGATTTACATAAGTTAATAACAAGGAACTGAAAACTTAAATGATTACTTGGTAGCTTATGATTATAATAAGCTTCTCCAAATCCATATGTTTGGGGGCCGCATAGGTTAGACTCCTGCAGCATGAGACAGGAGGTTTTATTACTATTGTAAATGAAATAATGCAGACTTGAAGATCTGGGGTGGTGGGGGGAAAGTTGGTCAGATGATCTTTGAAAGTCTTTTCCAACCCAAACCGTTTTATGCTCTGACCCTGGCAAGGAGGATTGAGAACCTTGATGGCAAAATGGTAAATGCTAAGGAGCTTTTCCTGCTTTATTTCTCCTTATTTGCACATGAAGCGGTGTGCTAGTAAAACTTGTCAAAAGACCAGTAGTAGTTACACTTTCACAGGCTCTTTATTAACTATATATATTTAATTATTCTGCTTTGTAGCATCACGTGAAAGAGATGAGTGTTTCAAATATACGCATGATTTTGCCCTTATGTGCTGGAGAACGTGTACAGTTGAATTTTGGAGCAGTTCCCTGTTCTTTGAGCAGCTTTAACACCACCATGGAAATCCCTGGTTTGGACTCTGGGGTCTGAGGCTTAATTTTAATTCATCTTGGGTGTGCTGCTGGACTAAACCCAGGCAGGGGATGGAGGATGCCCACTGATGCATGGTCCTAATTACTGATCTCTGAGGCGGGGATTTTTTGAGTGGGTTTTAAACATCTTGGAGACTGTTCCCTGTTGTGATAAGGGATAAGGAGGGGGAAGTTTGTCCTTATCTCTGCCCAGAGCCCCTCAGGAGTACACAGGCAGCTCTTCAAGTGAAACTGGTAGGTACTGGTGGCCTTTGTCCAAGAAAAGCATCAGCCAAGGGATGTCTGAGGAATTTTTCTAGAAAACTTATTTAGCTGCACTTATTTAGCCCTGGTGAAAACAGCACAAAATGTGTCTCAAGATAGGACAACAAGAGTTGTAAAATTTTATCTTGTGCAATTTCTTTGTGAAGGGAACAGAAGAAATTCAGGAGTGCTTTCTCTAGAGAGATCTGAATGGGACTTGGCTCTCAAGTGCACATGACTCCCAGGTTGTAGACACACAGTAATTACATTTTGCTTTACATGTCCTCTTGTAAAGGTGCCTTCTTTATATGGGGGTTTGTTTTGTTTGGGGTTTTTTGTTTGGATTTTTTGATTCTTGTTTGTTTGGGTTTTTGTTTGGTTGGTTTTTGGTTTTCTCTGTGTCAGGTTATCTCATCTGCTTTATACTGCGTGTCTGCTTTGACTTTTCATGTCTGTCCTTCATGTGCTGCAGCCCATTGCAAAGAGTCTTAGCTGGGCTGGATTACTTTTGTCCCATCTATTTGTTCTGGTGCTTCAGACACTTGTTTACCCTCTGTGAGTGCATATATATATGCACATTACACAAGCTCTCTCTGCTCCTCTTGTGCTGTCCTTTTCCCTTGGCACATGGAAGTGACTGTCATTCTCCTCTTTGTTTTGGAGTTGGACTGTCCAGGATCACAGTGACCATTCAGATGGACACTGAGGGTTGATCTTAGAACAGTGATTTCAGAAATCTAATTTGAAAGCTAACAGCATGGTAAAAAATCATCACCTGTTTGCTTCTTGGTGGCTGTGTGCCTGGTGCTGCAACACAGAGCAGTGGGGAAGTGTTTGCCCTGGAGGAAAGGAGGCTGAGGGATAAATTGTCACTCTCCACAAGTCCCTGAGAGGAGAGGGCAGTCGGGGTGGGGGTCGGGCTCTGCTCCCAGGGAACAGGGACAGGAGGAGGGGGAATGGCCTCAGATTGCACCAGCAAAGGTTTAGGTTGGATATTAGGAAAAAAGGGTTGTAGAGTATTGGAACAGATGGACCAGGGAAGTTGTAAGAGTCCCCATGCCTGGAGGGATGCAGAAGCTGTGTGGATGTGACCCCTGGGAAGATGGGTCAGTGGTGGCCTTGGCAGTGCTGGGGGAATGGTGGGACTTGATGATTTTGGAGGGCTTTTCCAGCCTCAATGATTCTGTGATTTCTGCACATGTTCTTCAGTGGGCAAAGTGTTCCAGGGCTGCTGCAAATCCTTCTCAGGAGTGAAAACCTTCTGAGTGTGCTGGGGTTTGATTTGGGTGCTTTTGGCTCCTGATCTACATTTTACAAAATGGAGAAAAAAAAAAAAAAACCTCTGCTGATCTGTCAGTACATACAGTGACATAAAGCAAGTGTGAAAGCAAGTTAACCACGAGCTCCTACTGCAGTGGGAAGTATACCTGTGGAAATAGGGTTCAAACAACTGTGGTGAAAAGCCTGGAAATGTGCCTGGAAGTGGAAAAGTCAAGCACCTGGGTTTACCCCAGTGAGGTCTCTGTGCCAGTGCCTGCCTGGGCACCCAAAGGCAGTCTTGCTTCAGTTTGGCACATGCCAACACAAAAGGTGTTGGGAGCTGAAGCCAGACATGGAAGATGAGTGCCAGGGGAGATGGTGAGCCTTTATGGTGACTGTTCTGAACTCTCCAACATTGGAAGCCTTGTTTCTAACACCCCCAACACTTACCTGCAGGTACCAGTGCTGCCATCCAGTCTCACCAGTCTCAGGATGGAGCAGCAGGACATGGAATCACCAGACTAAAATCCAGCTGTTTACCATGGGAAGGGTTAGTGCAGGGAGGTGTTAAGCTTGGTTTGCCCTTCACCTGGGCTGTAACAGAATTTATTGGTTGTTTTGCAGGATGAGACCAGGCAGGTGTTGTTTTGAATTGCTGAGGCCCTGGCCCAGGGTGCCCAGAGCAGCTGTGGCTGCCCCTGGATCCCTGGCAGTGCCCAAGGCCAGGCTGGACATTGGGGCTGGGAGCAGCCTGGGACAGTGGGAGGTGTCCCTGCCCATGACAGGGGGTGGCACTTGAGGAGCCTTAAGGTCTTTCCAACCCAAACCATCCAGGGAGTTTATGACCTGAGTGTTTGCTTCTTGCCCCCTCCCACAGGAAGGAGAAATCTGTGCAGCTGTGGTGGAGTCACCTATGGACAAATAGCACCGAGGGGGCTGAGGGTACCTGGGGAGGGAACTGCTGTAGCACATTTTGGGGAGCTTCATTTGCGTGTGTGCAGCTACTTACAGACATATCCAGATAAGGTGTGGGAGGCAGTGAGTCCTGCTGGAAATAACTAGATCAAGTCTGACAGCATGAGAGTAAATCCATGGCACAGACAGATAAGGGGTACTGCCATTCCTTGTGTTAGATCCAGATCCCTGTAGATTCACAGCTTTTCTCTTTTTTATGTCAGCTTAATAGAAAGTTTTGTATTTATTTGCTGCTATCTGAGCAAGCTCAGCTGCAATTATTTTACTTTTATCCTTTCCCAGACACACGTACACACACTTGCACTCTTGTTTCTTGTAACAGTTTGTAACAATGTCTCTAATCCTCTTCCGCAGAAATCTTTTAAACTAATTCTCTTCCCAAAAAAAAAAAAAAAAAAAGNAATTCCTTTCCAAAAAAAAAAAAAAAAAAAAAAAGTTAGTGGTGATAATTCTATGGCTGATACAAGAATGGAGGTGAAAAAATATCTGGAAGAAGAAAGTTTGGCCAGAAGTCAACTTTCAGTGCCTCTTTAGAGTAGTTTGTGTTCTACAAAGCCCTAATACTTCTTCAAGATAAGGAGCATCATGTGGATGAGGATGGTATTATGAAAGATAGACAATGCTACCAGGGTGACTCAGAGATTTGGTGTCAATAAAAAGAGAAATAAACCCATTCAGACAGTGTGTGTTTAAGCAGACTCACAGGTACCACTTGAAATCCCATATCAGTGTTTGGATAGGGCTTGTAGGATTTATAACATTTCCAGTCTGTGAAAGAACTGCAGAATAGGGGTTTTTTTGGTTCCTTACTAACATCAGGTCCTGGAAATTCTGCCTTGTTGTAAGCTTTCTGGGAATTATTTGTGTTTGGAAGGGTGAAAAGAGTAAGAGGATTGCAAAAACAAAGCTTTGTTGGGTTTTTTTGTTTGTTTGCTTGTTTGGGGGTTTTGTTCATGTGTAGTTGTTGTTGCTGGGGACTTTTGGGTTGTTTTTTTTTTACTTTTAATAATTTTTATTTTATTTTAAAAGTAAATAAAACCCCAGCAGCTCTACATCTGTTTTTAGCTCTCCATCCTCTCTGAGTCCAATGCATAAGATTTTCAGCTGTGGTTCATTGATGGCTGGTGCATTTTGCTCAAAACCCAAAACTTTGGGGTTTTAGTGCCTGTTATTTCTGGTGACTCCATGATTACTGAAGCAGGACAGGTGATGGAGTCAGGAGGTGTCCCCAGCTCAGCTGTGGTGACCTGGTGGCCATGCTCCTGCCCTTCTCCTATTGTTTCTGTGTCTCTCCAGCCTACACAGATCCTTTGGGGTGAGGACTTTCCCTGCCAATGTGGTTTACACAGCATTCAGCGCAGCAGGGACCCAATCCCAGCTGGGAACACCAATGTTGCTGCAGAGCAACCATGAAATTACAAATAAAGACAATTTTCTCCTTATTACCCTGAAAGAGTGGCTTCTCTGGTCAGGGCTACATGGTTAACGACCACCTTAAAGTCTAAGTCAGCATTTGCAGCACAGAAAGTATTTAAGGTGTGGTCCACAGGTGTGCCTGGGCACTGCTACCAGGGAATTTCTGTTCTCTGGTGGGCAGGGGGGTGGCTGGACCATGCAGCTGCTCCATTCCCCGGGAGAGGAGGGTTAGGGGCAGCCAGGGAGGCTGAGCAGTGTTTTGGCAGGTTTCAAGGAGGCTGTGGGCACATGGGAGAGGAAATCAATAGAAGAGTTTCGGAGGTAATTTGGCAGCATCTGAAGAGCTGAGTGTTTGAACCCTTCTGGGGTTATATTGAATTAGATCCTTCTCTTTAAGCGAATGGGGCAAAGATAATTTACAGGACTGGGATGTTTGCTGCTCATTTCTGTGGATTCAACAGCACGCTGGAGGCCACAGGCCTGAATCATTGCTGCCCCTCTGATGTCCAAGACAAGGATCTGGTAGAGGAATTGGAGAGGTTGTGTCCACAAAAGCCGTGGCTGCCCCATCCCTGGCAGTGTCCAAGGCCAGGTTGGACGAGGCTTGGAGCAGCCTGGGACAGTGGGAGTTGTCCCTGCGCACAGGATTTGGATGGACCTTAAGGTCCCTCCCAACCCAAACCATTTGAGGGTTCTATGAAATGTCTGGGAAGTCTAACCCCACTGAAGCTGGAGGACAAGCATCAGGGTCTGCATTTTTACTGCCATTACATCAGTTATGGGTCTGGACTCTGAAAGCATTTATTCCTGCTGTCAGATGCCAGCAGCAGCAGTGGCTTCGCTTGGCAGCACCAAATTCTCATCGGGATCATGCTGTTTAATGGCTGCACTCAGTGATCTTGGAGGCTTTTCCAAACTTAATGACTCTGTGATTCCATGTTTGCATAAAATATCAAATGTACTTGGATTCAGAAGACTCTGCCTAGGTTTAAATAAAAAAATAAAATAAAATTGTGTTCTTTAGTTGTGCAACTTTTTAAGTAAACAGAGCTACAAAAACATCTGCAAGCTTTGATTTTAATTTAATGTATAATAGCTTACATCATAATAAATGATGTTGTGTGATTTGGAAGTAATTTTGAATTTGTCAGGAAGCTCGCAGCCAAATTGTTGAAGTTAATAGTAGTTCTGCAATCAGCTTCACTCTGTGTCAAATCAGAGGAGCCATTATTGAATTTTAAAAGGCTAAATTACTGTGTTGTTTGTATTAAATCTTAATGCCATTTTGGATAACAGGAGCACTTTCCCTTGGAGATATATGTGCTGCACAGGGTTTCTGTTTCTGGATAGAGAAATCAAACATGGTTTCAGTGAAATTGCTTGAATTCCAATTTTAAAGGGTTTAGGTATATCCAAAAACAATTTCAAACCTGTCCTAAAGGAAGGAATATATTCCCCAGGTTGGATATAGTGTTGTAGTAGAGTCCTCTTTATGAATTAGGAGAACTTAATGGTGCACTGTTACAATGGTAATTACAGAAATTAATGTACTGAAGTGGCTTATCATTCAGAGGGGGAAAAAAATTACATTTACATTTCTTTAGGGATGGAAAAGGAAGGGGAACTGCCCTGTACATTCTTGCTTTGAGCCAGTCTCACTTCCACTGACTGCTGCTGTGTCCCTGGAAAGGAAAGGCTGTGACAGCCCAAGGTGCAAATGGTCAACACTTGTGCCAAGGAAGGGGGTGAGATGGGACTCATTTGCTCGTATTTCTATCCCTGTTTGCTCAATCACCTTGGGCAAGTGGCCATAGTAAATCCATTATCTCCACCCACCTCAAGCCTAAAATTATCTGTTCAAAGGGTGGCAAAGCTTTTGGGTTTGGATGCTTTCTGTGAGGATTGGTTTGTCTTTAAGTTCTCTGAGAGGTTTGAAGAAAAACAGAGCTCTTCTAGAACTTTCTCTTCTCCAGGCTGATCACCTCCAGCTTTCTGTCTCCAGAACAGAGGTGCTCCAGCCCTGGGGCATTTTTGTGGCTTCCTTTGGCTTTGCTCCAATTAGGTCCACGTATTTCCCCTGCTGAGGATCCCCAGAGCTGGATGCACTATTTGTGTGAGGCTTTACTCGTGATTTCCTGTAGCAAATTGCTGCCTGGTAGGTTTTTCTTGTTCCCTTCTATAGTTTCTGTCTATCTATGTGGTCCCCAGCCCAGCAGAGCTTCTCACATGCAGGAGAGCACTGGCCCGTGGCATCCCTGCTCTGCTGGGAGAGCTTTCCCATCTCCCTCAGGCAGTGCATGACAGCAATAGATATAATGGACTCATTTGGATAATTTAGTACTTGCTTAGTGTATCTGGTTTCTCTAGTGACACTCTGACGTTCATGCTTGACTTCCCCACCTCTCAGATAATAAATGAAAGAGGTTTCACCTTGTTGGCAGCGCTGGCGTTGGGCCCATTATCTTTCCTGACATTGTGTACTCGAGAAATTAAATTACCTGGTTTCCTGGCTACCTCCCTAATGAATGCCATTAATTAATATGCTTTTCGAAGGAGGAGGTGTATTTATTCTTAATCCAAGGGAGAATCTCTTTCCTGGCCTGTCTGTGAGCAGAGTGCTCAGGTGGGAGCAGGTCGGTCGATTTGCAGGAGACTTGCCCACCTGGGTGCTCCCTAAACACGCCCTTTGGCTCATAACTTGTTTCATAGTGCTTTTTTTATTTTTTTTCCCTGGAAGATCTGGTCCCAAGAGCATCCAGGTTAATGAAAAGGATGATTAACTCTGCAGGTGGTGGATCAGTGTAGCAAAGATGTGCTGCTCATGATGCAGTGAGAAGATGGATGGAAACGCAGCCTGTCCTTTGCTAGGAATTAGAGGGAAAGTGTGGACCTGACACCCTCTTTCCCTTTTTTTCCCTTCAAATCTCCACTCCCCAGTGGAATTGTCAGCCCTGCATGTGGATGGATGTTATCCCAAGCTGGGCAGAGGTGTGAAAACCACCCAGCTTGGAGTTCAGGGCTGGCTTTGATCATTCTTCTGGATGGAGTAAAATGCACTGAACTGGGGAGGAAGAAGATCAGGGGTGGGGCAGTGGGTGCTTGGATGCCCATCTGAATTGGCCTAAGATGCTGCTGGAGTGAGAAGGGGGAAGTTAGGGGATGTTGGGCTGGGATGGTGCCTGGCCTCCACCACAGACAGTGGTTTTGACAGGGTGGTAGGGAATGAATTCACAAGGGTGCAAATTCCCCCTTCTGAACTGTGCCAGTGCCTTGGCAAGGGAGAAGCTGAGTAGGACCTGGTGCTGCACCTGGTTCCTGGGGCTGTGGTGGGTGGGAGCTGTGCAGGAGCAGGCAGAGTGCTGCCAGGGCTCTGCAGGAAGGAGCAGCCCCCTCAGTGCAGGCAGCAGGATGTGCTGCATGGCCCTGGGACAGAACCAAAGCCCTTGGGATTGCTGAACCTGCTCTGATTCATTTGGTGCTTCAGCAAATCCCAGTGATGCCAGGAATTCAATTCATGCTTTAAACCTCACCGTGCTCAATACCTCGCAAAACAGGGCTCTTAGGGTTTCTTACCCCTGCTGCAGTTCCTGGAGATAGTTGCTTTTCTCCTGGCATCCCTGCCCCTTCTGCTGCTGCCTCTCTTTTTGATCTGTGTTGTTCTTCATTGCAGGGAAAAACCAGTGTCCTTTGAAACACTTAAAGATGATGTGAGTCACGGCCTTCTCAGGAAACACTGGATTTTGTAGTCTGCTGGCACAACAGCCACATCAGAAAGCTTTAGCAGGCAAGGAAGTAGGTTGATCCCTCCTGGCAGAGACTTAAAATAACCCTGCACAAGATGATGGAGGCTCCTGGGTGGGATGCTCAAGTACTTGGTACAGGAGGTGCTCAGAATAACCCTTCCCAAGTTTGGTGTCTGGGATAATCTATATTATGATTAGAATAAAAAGGTGAACTGCAGTCTTGGAGCTCAGTCTCTTATTCTCTTGCATGACTTGAACTGTTGGCCTTTAAGGAAAGTCTCTTCAGTAGGAATCCAGGTGCAATACCAGTATTGTAGCTAATTCTTCAGCTAGAGCTGCCTGCACAGCTGGTTTAAATAGAAATAATGTCCTTTGAGCTGTTTAGCTGATACTTTAGTCCCTCATGCACTGGAGCTTTACCTGTGTATACTTGAAATTCCTGGCCTCCTTATCACTTACTTTCTTATCACTTTGCTGAAAGGCAGTTGGAGAAGCAGTCAAAAATGTAATAAGTCCCTTTGCCATTTTCTATTGTTGCTAAACTCCCTTGAAGAGGGTTTGGATCACATTCTTCCAAATTCCCTGTTGCACAACTCCTTTGGTGAGAGAGTTTGACTTCTCATCTTCAAGACCGCTCTGTTTAAGCACAAAACTGCAAATAGAGGGTTTTTTTGAGCTTGTATTTGCTGAGTACATGTACACTCAGCTTGACTTCTTAAGGACACATAATCATAGCCATAATCACAGTTCGATCTGTTTTTAATTGTTGTTAATTAATTCTTAGCAGTATTTAACTCTCGTGAATTAAATTGATTTAAAAAAATAAAAAGGCCTCTTTTTTACCAGACTTACATGCTTGCTCTTTTAAAGGCTTGGTTTTATACTAACAGCATTAAAATGCTTTTTCCCAGGCTTGTGCCTTCTAAAACAGCTCATGGTTGTGAACAAAACTTAATGGATTACTGGAAGTTTAACTTGCCAGCCGTGGGCACTGGGACTGGATCCCAGATTTCTGGAAGAAGCCTTCAAACTGAAGGCACAGCAGCTCCAGGGGAAAGCAGACGAGGGCAACATGCTCCTTATTTCAATTGGAATCCTCATCAGGGAAAAGACCTCTGGGAAATCAGAGAACCATAGAACAGTTTGGGTTGGGAGGGAACTTAAAGCTCCCCCCACCCCCCCCCCTGCCATGGGCAGGGACACCTTCCACTGTCCCAGGCTGCTCCCAGCCCCAGTGTCCAGCCTGGCCTTGGGCACTGCCAGGGATCCAGGGGCAGCCACAGTGAGGAATTTCTTCCTCATACCCAACCCAAACCCAGTCTAAAACTGCCCTTTTTCAGTCTGTTGAGCCTGCACTGAGTTCTGTGCTCCTGTAGCTGCTGCTCTGGCACCCAGGGGTGGACAGGCAACATTTACTGCCCGTGTGGCTCTGTCACAGGAGGTGCAGGTGAGCTCCAGGGGCTGCCCGAGGTGCCAGTGGGTTCTGTGCTCTGGTGCCCATTTGTTCAGGCAGTGGGGGAACGTTCTGTGCTGTGGAGAAGTCACACAAATACCTGTGGTGACACGGGTTTGAGATTCTACCTTCAGTCACCTGCTCTTGGAAGATAGGGCACACATATATACGTGTACATTTTTTTTTTCCATGCAAAATCTGTTAAGAGCCTTCATGCTTTATTGCTGTTTTCAAGGCTTTTTCTTGCAATCTTGAGTGAAGCAGTTTCCCTAATCCTGAGCCGGAGATGGCTCTGGCAGCCGCTGGCTTGTGGCTTTTGAGGATTCTGTGCGTTTCAGCATCTCCCGGCTGATGGATGCCCGTGGGACGCTTAACACCTCGCTGAGTTTTGCCAGGAGACATTTCTCTCGGCTAAACCCCCTTTTACCAGCAGAGGCCGACATGCCCATGTGCTTGGAGGCAGCGAGCTCACACCGAAACCCACGGGCGTGCTAAAACCTTCCCAGCCTGCCTGGGATGGGCTCTGCACCCCCAGCATCCCCAAACTGCCTCTCTCCGGAACCCTGCATCCCACAGACGGGATTCCCGTGCGGATTTTGTTATTGGAGTTAAAAGGAAAAAAAAAAAATAGGAAAAGGTGTCGAGTAGCCAGGTGGGATGGAGGAGAAAGCCAAGCTGACGGCAGGCACTGTGAGGTTTGGTTAAATCTGCCATAACTGTGCTGCAGCAGCGACCAGCAGCTCCCCCAGCACCTCCTCTGCCCAGCCCAGAGCAATCCTGTGCATCACTCATGTGCCTGGCAGAGAAATGAAATGTCTCAACTACAGGAATCCTCTAGTATTTATTTCTATGGCAGTAAATAAAATCATTTTCTGAAGGAGGTGGACTCTCTGAGTATATATACATCACAAGTATGGGATGTACTGGGCTGCAGGGAGTACTTCCAAGAAACTATCCAGAGGTGGTGGTAGAGCCCACTTTAATGCCAAGAGTAAGCACAGGAAAAGAAAAAAATCTCAGGCTGTGTGCCTGGTGTTTCAGATGCCCTGGGCAGAGCACCGTGTGCTTCAAACTCACCCAAATCTCTGGTAACTGGAGATCAAAGTTGCCCTTTTTTAATTCATTATGTCTCACCCTGACTCCCCCCTGGAGCCACAGGGGAGGCAAACTAAACCAGCTGGTTCATAAAACATCTGGGAATGTGCTTTGCCTACATCTAAGTCTTGCTGTCTGTCTCTTGCAGCCACTTTCTTTGCCTTCATCTCCATGGGCTGTATTGGTCACCAAGAGAGCAGTTAAACACAGACCATGAATGCAAGTACCAATTTTTGTATTTATTTTTTTTAATTGCCCCCAGACTGTGCAAGAAAACTGAAAAAAACAATCTCCCCTGACCCTAAGGGCAGAGCAGCATGCACTGAAAAACAGCTTCTGAAACAGGAGGCTTCCCTGCATCTGCCTTGGGAAGGAGACTGGAACAAATGTTCCTGATGTTTCTTTGGGATGTGTCAGCTGTGTTGCATGGCACATGGCTATGGGCATCTGGATTTTACGGTAATAAGTGCAAAATAGGAATAATAGACTAGAGAATGAACTAAAGAAAAGGTGTGTTGATGCATTGCCTAATATTTATGTAGTAATTTTTGTTATTAATCATGTCATCAATGGATAATTCCAGGTTTAGCACTGTGCGGGTCTCTACACCTTAGGAAAAAAAGTTAACAGGTGAGTCAGGACCTCAAAAAAAAAAATTTTGACCTCTTGTACTCTACCAAATCTGTTATAATTCAAGAAGTCTCCCTGGAACATGATGCTCTGATGGGTTCTGGCCTGAGCCTTTTTGGGAGGGAGGATTTTGGAGAATCTATTGCTGAATGTGGGGATAGAGTATAAACCCATACAAATACTGTTGACAGTTTTAACTAATGGTTCTCACCGATAGCTTGGTTGCTTTCCTGGTAGTTCTTTATGCACCAATAAATCCCATTGTTCTTCTCCCAGCTGTTATTCACAAAAAGAACAAAAGCGAGATGGAACGTTCTCCGCACAATTATTTTTAATTAAAATGAAACTACAGACGAAGAAGCGTGTGGAGCAAAGTTGGAGCAAGACATGGCAAATGTCTCTTCTCCCCCATCACTTCAGCCTGCTTGACAGAGGGGATTTATCTCTGGCTTTCACCTGAAGTCCTGCTCTACTGCACCAGGACAAAATGAAGTGCAAGACTGGAGTGATCTCAGGCAGATGGTTCTCCCTGGGAAAACTGTCCTGGTGTCCCAGGTTTCTTCTAGTGCCTCAGATCATTCTTCATGACACATCAGGCATTAATTGCAATATTTCTGCAAAGTAGCTGGGTCTTGGCCCTGGCTGGGGCTGCACCAGCCTGAGGCTGCTCCCAGAGGTGCCATCAGCATCCTAAATATGAATCTCCCAGTGCAGGAGGAGAAAAAGGCATTTCTCCTACCCCAACAGCTCTGCTGTCAAAGGCAGGTAATTCTTTTTTTTTTTTTTTTTTCTCTCAGTGAGGTTGGTTTAACATTGGCAAAGGGTGCCCAGAGCAGCTGTGGCTGCCCCTGGATCCCTGGAAGTGTCCAAGGCCAGGCTGGATGAGTCTTGGAGGAACCTGGGCTAGTGGAAGGTGTCCCTGCCCATGGCAGGGGTGGAACAAGACAAGCTTTAAGGTCCCTTCCAACCCAGACCATTCTGTGACACTCTGCTGTCAGCGTTTTGCTGCAGAGAGCTGGAGCTGTTGGGAGCAGCAACTCTCAGGGACCCAGTGTGGTGAAATGTTTGCCTACTGAAAACATAACGAGGACATGAGCTTCTCTTTTCTCAGGGATTCCATGATTTTTATTTTTCTGAAGTCATGTTTTTATTCCATGCAGTGGAATTTTTTTTTTAATTTTTTCTTTTCTTGCTGGAGAGGGCTGGCTTTTCCACAGCCAAAACCTAAATCCGTCTCCCAAATTTAAGCTGAAATATTTATGCCTGCAATATCTGCTGTGTGCTGATGGCTGTCCCAGAGAGGGGAAAGGTAATAGTTAGGAATACACTGAGCTGCAAAGCATCTGTCTGGGGAAATGTGCTGCATCATCAGATATCCCTGCAGGCTCCCTGGGATCCTCGGGACTGGCATCATCCACGTGCCTGGATGGTGCCTCTGGAGCAGTGTGCCCTTGCTGCCTGCTGAGACAATCATTCCATGCCTGGTCTCAGAAGTGACATGCAGAGATTCACTGTCTGCCTTTCTGCTGCTTTCCAGAAAATAAGGACCTGGAAATATTCAGGTTATTTCAGGCACAATGCAGGTCCTGTGGTGCTGACATCCTGGGAGTTTGGCAAGTGGGAGCTGTATCATAAAGGAGAAGAGTGATTATTTTCTTTTCTTTATGATTTTAAGAGCCTGGAAAAGCCATTCTCATGTTTAATCCCGAACCTGTGCTTTAACCTACTTGGAAGCTCTCCCTGAGTAACCCACTCTGTGATTCTTAATGGAAAGAAATTCATTCGGCAAACAGAGACCATTAAAAGCACGGTGCTTTCTGAAATCTTATCCACATTAAATTGTTGGAGACTAGTGCCAAATGACTGCTAAGATGGGGGGACAGACCCACATCACCCCTGCAGCCTCTGGGCCTGGTGTTGCCCACCCACCTCTTCCCAGGGAGGTGCCACTGCCGTCCTGTGTGGGCTGCACATCCTGCCATCAAAACATCTGCTCCCTGTGCTCCTGATAACCCAACACTCCTGCCACCCTCTCCTCCAAGCTGGGTCATGGAAGCCCCCAGTTTTATCTACGAAGAGTTTTAAATCATGCACATGAAAGACCCATCATGGATGAAACCTCTGACTTGCTGGTAGTACATCATCAACCTGGGCATCACACCATAAAGCAAATCACATTTAATTTATCACTTGAGGAAGCCGTGGGCTGAACTATCCCACAGACAGACTGGGTGGTGGCAGGAGGTTCTGCATCATCATCCTACAGCCCTGCCATAAATCCAGCTCTTCCATTACTGGGATTTAATGCCAGACTGACTGCCCCACTTGCTTTATGTACACTTCATCTCTGCTGGAGAAATTCAGGATGGATTTCTAAACCATAGTTTTTTATTAAACCTAATTTTCTGTGATAAAGCCAATAGCAGCACCTTTGAAGAAGAAAGAAAAGAAAGATATTATTTTTCTTTTTTTCTGCTCTCATTCTGGCAGACTTTAAATCATCAGCTCCTGACTGCAGCTGAGATTGATGCAATCTCATGGTGTTTGTCCTTCCTTATCTGCCATGAGAGCCTGCTGGAACCCAGAGCACAAGTGGGGTGCTGGGCACAGTTTATGCTGCAGTGTCCTTCCAAGTGTGCTGTTACATCATTTATTTTTCCCCTCTCTTTCCTATCTCTCCTCAACATTTGCCCCTGGAAGCAGTCAGGAGAGCATATTTGTGCTTGTGCTCAGTCACTCATTTAAGTTTTGTTTCTATTTGGTTGGCCAACACAAGCTGCTACCAGAGTAGCTTCTTCTGACAGTTGTATTTGTTTAATACCAGATTTTGAAGATTTTGGTGGTAGACAGAGCACAGGAATGGGCTGGAGGAACTGGGTGCAGGAGTGCATTGCTACTGCCATGGCACCTCCAGGCAGAGGTCCTGGAGGTGTTTGTCTTGCCTGGTCACTGGCCTGGCTGGTCAAAAGAAAACAAGAAAGCCAAACATGTAAAGTTGAGAGCACTGTTATCAGTAAGGTGATCCTGACACCATGAATAATGGAGAGGAAATGCAGACCAGTGAGATATGGTTGCTTGGTGGGTCTCCTTTTTCACCTGCCCATCTGTCTTATAACCACATGACTGGGCAGCACTAAGTAATTTTTCATGAGGTTTCTGAAGCTGCTGCATGCCATGAGGAGGAGAAATGTCTTTGTTTTCCCCTGCCCTGGGCTGGCGTATGAAGGACAAGAAGCATCTTGACCACGTGCCCTCATCTGACCAATTTTCCAGGGAGCTACAGCCTTGATTGGCATGTCCTGATACCCTAGACCCAGATTGTCAACTGACCCTGGGCAGAGGCTGAGGCAGCTCTGAAAAAAGAGGAGAAAGTTCTCAGCACACACCAATGAATAAATAATAGTAAGGAAAAGGAGAGAAACCCCAAAGACAAGGAAAGGCAGAAGAGAGAGGAAGGTGCCTCAGTCAAGGAGGTGAAGGAAGGCAGGAGGAGGCAGAAAGAGAGTGGGGTTAGGAAGAGACTCCAGGACACATCTACCCTGAGCCAGTGGGGACAGAGGACTTTGTGAAACAAGGGCAGCCCAGCCCCAGGCAGGGAGAGGAGGACTGGAGGAGTTTGGCAGCTGGAAAAGTGGCAGAAGATTAAAGGCAATCCCAGAGTGCTGTTAAAAGGGCAGGGGTGCAAAACAATGACATGAAAGAAAAGACTGAAAAGAGCAAAACAGAAGAGGAGGAAGAGGAGGAGGAATAGTGGAAGAAGTAGCTGAGGATGATGGGGAAGATGAAAGCCAGGAGAAAAAAAGCAAAAAGAAATCAAAGTCTGAGGACTCAGAGATTGATGGGGAAGTGAAGAAAAAGAAAAAGAAAAAAACCAAGCGAAGAGATTATAGCAGTGAGGATGAAGACGACTATGAGCGCAGAAAGAAAAAGAAGAAGAAAGGCAAAAAAAGCAAAGACAAGAAGAAGAAGAAGGGTGAGAAGTCCAAGAAAGGAAAGATAGATGATAATTTTTTGGAGATGTATGAACAGGAGCTTCGGGACTATCATTCAGACTCCTCCAATGCCACAGAAGATGAATACAACAAAAAAAAAGGTCAGCTCCATCTTTCCCCATGTCCCCTCTGGAGCAGGCACTGTTGGCCCTGCAAATGCCCTTGCTGGGATTCTTCCTGGGGTGCAGGCACTATTTATTCCTCTGTGGGTAATATTTTTGTTAAATAAGTATTTTAACAGTTTGAGGTGTCACCGACAGGTTTTGTCAGTATGAGCTTTCTTGTTTGCGAAGCTGCTTTGCCGTGTGTGTGGTACAGATGTAATTACATTCTCCTAATTAATATTTGCATTGTGGGGCTGTGCAGAAGCTGTGATCAGAGGGTTCCCCCTGTGTAAGTAGGATCCATGTCAGAGGTGCACGGTCCCAGTCAAGCAGAAGCAGCAGGAGCAGGCTGGGGGTTTCAGCTTAGAGATGGTGGAACACCTGGGATTGATGTAGAAGCAGGAGGTCCAGCACACTGAACATTCTAGCTGTTCTAAAGTAACCAAATAGGCTTTGGAAATATAAATAATAGCCTCTAAACCTTAATACTGTGCTGTTACAATAAATAGTCCACTTGTTTCACAAGATTGTACTTGGTTCAATGCATGGTGAGCTGCGCCTCAAGTTGTGCCTGAGGAGCTTTGGATTGGACATTTGTAAAAAATTTCTTCATGGAAAGGCTTGTGAAGCCCTGGCACAGACTACCAGAGGCAGTGGTGGAGTGTCCATCCCTGGAGGGGTTTAAAAGCTGTGTGGATGTGGCACTTGGGGACATGGGGCAGTGGTGGCCTTGGCAGTGCTGGGGCAATTCTTGGACTCAATGCTCTTGCAGGGCTTTTCCAGCCTAAAAGATACTGTGATTCTGTGACTTAAACTTTTGGATGATTCACTCAATTTCATAAGACAGCCACAGTGTAGCTCCACAATTAAAAGAAAAAGCCTTGACATGTGGGAGGACACAGCAACAGCAAGGTTATCTCATTATCAGGCAGGTGGGCAGCAAAGAGGTCATGGATGGTGAGAGGTGGTACCAGCAGCCAGAAACTGGACCTGGGCATGGCTGGGACAAGACACTTCACCTCCCATCTCTGTTGTTTCCCCATCAGTTGATGAGAGTTGTAACACATCTTGTGTGTGGTGACTGACTGGGAGAACTGAGCCTAAGGGGGGGTAAAGCACTCCATGCTGATGGTTCCTGTGGTGGTGATGAATGGCTGGGAAAAGAAAAATGGTTCAGCTCCTCTGCTGCAGAGGAGGAGTGAGTCCCTCACAGATAAGCTGTATTTGGGCTGTGAACAAAACCTGCTTCCTCTGTGGTGGCCCTAGAGGGGGTAGGGAGGCTGTCCCACATCCTAATACATTTTTTTTTTAATGTAGTGGAGGAATAATAATTTGCACTTTTCAAAGACAGGAGCTACAGCAAACATTTGTAATAATTTCTCCGTGGTCTTCTGATATTGGACATTGAGAAGAAATTCTTGGCTGTGAGGGGGGTGAGGCTCTGGCACAGGTTGCCCAGAGCAGCTGTGGCTGCCCCATCCCTGGAAGTGTTCAAGGCCAGATTGGACTGGGTTTCAGCTATTCCCTTTACCATTAACCCAGTAGTGCTGCTATTCTTATTGTTTTGAATTTAAAAAACAGATTTTTTTTTTTTTTTGTGTGTGGCCTTCTTGGAGGCTGCTGCTGCTTTTCTCCCAAAGGACCATTGAGTGAAATGACTGTTGTTGGTCAGGCTTTGGGGAAATGTGTGACCTCTGCAAAAGCCTCCCAGAAGCTTTGGGGATGTCAGCTGCCTTTGGTGCTGGTGAATACTCAGCAGAGATATATTTCAGTCCACAAGCTGTGATTCCTTTTGCTGTAAAAAAGAAAAGAGAGATGTTATAAATGTTTTATAAGCAGGGAGTCAATGGTCCTTGTGTCATCAGATGTCCTCTTTATCTTACTGTAGTAGCAAACAAGAGAAGGGATCCCCCCATCACGTTCAATTGATGACTGAAGAACAAGGCAAATCCAGCTCCTGGGGACAGGAAAACAAAAGATATCAAGTGACTGGGTGATAGTGTATCTGAGAAAATTAAAGCAGAGATAGCAGGCATTTTTAACTAAATTGCAGCTGTTGTCCATTCATGTGATCATGGTGTTAATGAGATTGGTTATTTATTAATAGGTGTTTGCAAAGTTACTTCTACAGCAGAGTAAGGAAAGCTATGGGGAGGCTTTATTGTGGCCTTTCAGTGCTTACAGGGACTTAAATGAAAAATGTAGAGAGGCTTTTTAGCAAGGGCTGCAGCTGTATTATGAGGGGGAATGGATTTAAACTTAGAGGGTAGGTTTGATTGAACATAAGGGGGAAAGTTTTCCCCATGAGAAGTTGTGGCTGCCTCATCCCTAGAATTGCCCAAGGCCAGGTTGGAGCAACGAGGTTTTGTGGAAGGTGTCCCTACCCATGGCAGGATGTTGGAAGTGGATGATCTTTAAGGTCCCTTCCAACCCAAACCATTTTACAGTCTTGAGCTGCCAATAACAGTGCAAATGGCCCGTTGTGTAACAAACATTTAATCAATGCAATCACTGGCTTTAAAGTGCAGTAGGTATCCAGAGAGTGCTCACACAGCTCCCTGGCCGCCCAAACCATCATTAAAGCTTCTACAGGTGACAGATGCCTGAGGTTCAGGTGTCTTTCAGGGACAAATTCTTTGGAGGAACTTGCCTCTTTTTTTTCCCCAAACCATTCTCTTGCTATCTCAGGTCTTACCTGTGATAGGGAAGAGTGAGACTGGCATGGTTATTTATCCCCCTGCTTAGGTTTTGACAACAGAATTGTAAAAGGAAGGGACGAAATGTCTTTATCTGTTTTCTGGGGCACTGCTGCTGATGCCTTAAGAGGCCTCCTAGAAACAGAGCCCATACAGGGCTAAAGGGAATAAAGGTGGGGATTTATTGGAAAGGCCTCCAAAGGTACCCCTGGGGAGCCAGAGGTGCTGCCCAGATGGGCCCCGAGATGGACCCTGAGAGGCCACGAGTTCTTCCCACTTTTATAGCTTTGGTTCATTTGCATCTCAGGGTTCATTCTCCAATTAAAGCTGCAGTTAATGATGGAATTGCCCTCAGCTTGCCCCCCTCAGAGGCTCTTTGGTTGATGCTTTTTGGGCCCAGTTTGGGCTGGGTGTCCTTGGAGAGCAGCCCAGGAGAGGCTTTGCTGTGTGTGCCCAGCACAGAGAGCAGCACTGAACAGGGAACAGGCAACTCCAGAGTTACACACTGGGCACTGCAGGGCTTGGAAAATAGAAAAGTTAAAACCTAAGGCATTGCCGCCAAAGCCATGGATATCTCTGTGATGGTAGGAAGAAAGAAAATGCTTCTCTTTCCAAATTCGCTTTCATGCCATTAAATGTGTCTTCCCCTCTGGCTGAATCAGTAGCTGCCACCTTGGTGAACCCAGGCCTGGACGTGCACAGGGTGTGATAGATGGTGGAAAGCTCCCTCCTGTCCCATGTCACAGCAAAGTGCTGATGACTCAGGAGACCTTCAAGCTTCCCTGTTTGATGTGGCTCACCAAGAGGCATAACTCACTTCAGAGGATAACAACCCATTTTTTGGAGCTCCCAATAATGGTAAAATTCTCTGTTTTTCTTTGCACCCCTCTTTGTTTTTTTTTTTTTCTTACCAAGTTTCAGATGTGGGTATTGTGGATATTATTATGGATATTATCTGTAAGTGGCAGAATCACTATCCCTTGAAGTGTTCAAACAAATATATAGCTGTGGCACTTGGGGAAATAGGTTACTGGTGGGTTTGGCAGTGTTGGGGAATGGTTGGGCTCAATCACCTTAGAGAGCTTTTCTAACCTCAAGGATTCTGTGACTCTCTGCAACACTTCTGCATTGTCCTTCTTGCACAACAGGTCAAGCTGGGCTCCAGTGATCTTAGCAGTATAATAATCATAACGTGAAGAAAGATACTCAAGAAATGCAGTTTTTGTTAATGTGTTGCCTCAAATGGTGATGGAAGGGGGAAACAGCCACCCTTGATTTGTAAATAGGTATGCAAGCTGGTCATCACTTCCTTTGATGTGTGCCATGGGATTTATTGTGTTTTATTTATCACACCATGGTCATGACCCTGTTCCTTCAGCAACTGCTGCAAAGGGTTACACAGAAAAAGCATTCAGGGCATGCTGAATTTATTGTTAATTTCTGTTTAATGCAATTTAGCAGTGGAGTGGAGGAGGAGAGCAAGTGCTGTGCAGTGGCCAGCAGCTCTGTCCCTGTGCTCTGCACAGAACTGCAGTGAGGCTTCTCATGCTTTTATGGCAGACAATCATCAGTTGCAAAATCACCTCGTGTGCACCCTGTGCCCACTGATCTTCCCCAGCTGAGGCTTTGATTAATATTCTGAGTCAGGATGAACAAGGACTCCTCCTTGGAAGACAGATATTATTTTCCTCCTCGACACTAAAATGAGCTTGGGTTTTAGGCATAAAACATTCTGAGAGGAGCTTTGTGCCAGTGGCAATTTTACGTCTCGTGATCTGGGAGATGCAAACTGTGCTACCAAGAGAAGGTGGTGCTGAACCCTCCTTGGAGTTGTGGATCTCAGCTGCTTGCCTCCCAGAACTTTTCATAGCTGCTAATGACCACAGAAAACATGAATTTTGAAAAGTCTAGATAATTTCAAATGTTTGTTAGACGTGAGTACATGCCTGGAATAGAGAAGGCTTTGGAATGACTTCAACTGAGTCTTCCAGTACCTGAAGGAAGCCTACAAGAGAGGTGGAAAGGGACTAAAAGAATCTGACTTGACAGGACAATGGGGAATGACTTCAGGCTGAGAGAAAGTAGGTTTAGAGTAGACATTAGGAAGAAATTCTTCTTCATGAAGTGGGTGAAGCACAAGATCTGCCAACCCTGGAAGTGTTCAAGGGCAGCTTGGATGGGGTTTGGAGCAACCTGGTCTAGTAGAAGGTGTCCCTCTCCATAGCAGGGGGCTTGGGTTTGGGTTGTCTTTAAGGTCCTTTCCAACCCATAGAAGGCCATTCTATGATTCTATGAACCATCATAGAAGTTCACTATTGTGTGACAGAACAAGCCAGTACTAAATTAGTTGTGATACTGAAGTGCTGATTAGTCTCAGAGCACTTGATAGTATTTTTTATGTAGGTGCTGAAAAATCTTTGTGTCTGTCTGTTAGACACCCATGATACCCACCTGTGTAGTCCCAATGGAGAACTGAAATTGCTTGGCCCTGTCATGATGAAACAGGGCCTTAGAGATTGGAAATGAGTGATTGAAACATGGGGAGAGGGGTTTTGCAAGGAATCACAGCAGCTCTTCACAGCCCATGATGAGCCACTGACTTGGAGCAGGGATGTCACTAGTCACCCGTATGGAAAATCAGTGTCATAAAGCAGATGAATGCAAATAAACCTTCTGGAGCAAGCTTTTGCTGGTGTCTGGGGATGTGCAGATGTCACCTTTCCTTTGCAGGTGTGTGTTTGGCCAAGTGCAGGCACAGAGCTGCACTAGGGGGGAGCGAGCACTTGCGCTCCCCCACCTCTCCCTCTGCCAGGGCAGGACCCCAAACATATGCAGAATTCATTCTAGTTAGGCACACATGATCCATTTGGGATGGCTCAGTCCAGCTGGCAGCACCAAAAACAGCATCAAGGAACAGCTGTGGGTGCCAGGCTGCCAAAGGCATGGCACAGCTGATGTGAAACCCACACCCGCGAGCAGGAGCTGCAGCTTCCCAGCGCTGCTGCTCTCCTCACACCCAAAACAATCAGATCTGAATGGAGTGGCGAGTTCAGTTTTATAGAGCTCAGTTTTATAGCCTTAGTTGCCTGTGGGTACCTTTTATATTGAGTGTTTGGGTTTGGACTTGAATAGAAAATACCTGAGAGCTCCTGGAGAGGAACTGAACAAGTCTGCACTGAGAAATAGATGTTAAATGCAGATCAGTCCTAGATGTGCTCCCCCCAACCCTTGCATCCCATCAGTCTGGATTCAATTTTCTGTAGCATCCAAGGAGCCCTCTCTGGGGAAGGTGACCTTTAGAGGATGCAGGACTAGAACTTGATCACATTGGAATAACTCAAGAGTATTTGGGGGTTTTTATCTTTCCCTTTTCACTTGCATCCCTCTTTCTTTTCTCTATCTTCCCTTAAGAATCAAGATTCCTATATCTTTAAAACATCCAAGGCTTGCCTGGGTAGCTTTTCATTCTCTGGCTGCAGAAAGAGAACTGAGGAGATGCTTTTTCTCACAGGTACAACAGTTCTTCCGCTGGTACATCGAATTCCTGGTTTCAGGACTACATTGATATTTTAAGGATCATTAGTTTTGTTCCATTTATACTTTGTTAAATATACATCTTCTCGGCCCTCTGTGAAGCTGTTTATCATCCTGTCCCGGAGAGTTTGGACAAGTGTGTGAATACTGTTCCATTAAAACAGCAGAATTACCTCCATCCGGACGGAAAATCTGGGCAAAAATTAATACTGAGCCCTCCAAGTGGCTAAGCACAGAGAGGGGGTCAGAACAAACCAGTATTTTATTCCAGCACAAGTCAATCCTACCACCTCAAGTGGGGTGGTTTATTCATCTGAGCCCCAGGAAAACAGAGACTCATGGTGGGTTTGGTGTCAAGAGCCTCTGATCACTGTCGGGATGTGGTGATTTACTGAGGGTTTGTTTCAGCTGTCAAAGCTGCAATCAGGATGTAGCTTCCAGGTTCACAACATGTTTCTGTCTGGTTAAGGCTTCCTCTTGGCTCATTTTTGCTGCTCCAAGAAATACTCATTTATTGTCAGTGCCTTGTGGGTGCAGCTATTTCTCCAAGCATTGTCAGAGGTGTTTTTCTTCCTTGCAACACAATGACACAAATACCTGACTGGCAACACTTAAAGAAAGAGAGAAGATAATAATTGGCTTTTGTTGATGGACTTATGTGTACTGCAAGACAGGCTGGACACATATTGCTGAGTAGTTGTGTATTGTTGCTGTAACTGAATGTGGTTGTTGAAAACCAGGTTTTTTGGTCCTTTGTCCCCTGGTGTTCAGATCTGTTGTATTTTTCAGCATCAGTTTGGGCTTCTCCATTTTACAGGTATCTGTACTGTAGTAGTATCTGAATCAGACTTTCTCTGTGAACTGTAAGTATTAATTAGGACATGATTGTAAAGATGGCAGAGGCAGGAGGTGGGAAGGTTATATAAATTAATTTTTTAAAAATTCCTTTTAAGGTGCTGTTTGAATACTAGTAACTCTGTGTCACGAGCCCTTAAATTGGGGAGTTGTTATTTATTCCCAGAATCACAGAATCCTGGAATGATTAGGGGTTGGAAGGGACCTGAGAGATTACATAATTCCAATGCCCTGCCATGGGCAGGGACACCTTCCACTAGACCAGTTTGCACCAAACCTCACCCAACCTAATTCACCACGACATCTAACGATGCTCATGTAAATAAATATAGGTAACAAACATAACTTATACTTATTACAAGTTTCTGTCAGGCATCATTCCTTGCTTAGGCCAAGCATCAACCTGAAACACAACTAGAAATCAGCTCCCAGGAGCAAAATGTGTTGGTTCCTCACCCCAGAGCTGCCAAGGGTGTGGTGTCCCCTCAGGCTTGCAGCCAGTGTGCCTGCTGCTGTCCCTGCTCACGGTGTCATCCAGGCCTCACCTGCTGGTGGCTTTCCCAGCTGTTGACTCAGTGGCTTTCCCAGCTGTTGACTCGGTGGCTTTGCCAGCTGTTCCCTCCTGAACACATTCCTGCTGGATTCAGCACCTCGGGCCAAGCAGTTTTGAAACATGTTATTGTGGGTGTGTTTTTCTCTGTGAAAACAGCTCAGCCATTCCCCAGAAAAAAAGGCTGTGAGGAATGTCTTGCCTTGCTCGTGTCAGGGAACATCCAGGATCCAACACCTGCAATACCTCCAGGCCAGGGATGCTGGGCAGGAGTGGGCAAAAAAAGAATCTTTGAAATTGCTCTTCCTCCTGCCTGGATATTGGGGTCAGGGCTGGCAGCAAGGAGACCATCTCTCCTTGATCTTGGTTTTTCTGTGCTTAGGTGACTTGAAGAAGGTGGGGATCTTGTCAGAGCCTGGTGACACTGAATCATAAAGCCAGAGAATGGTTTGGGTTGGAAGGGATCTTAAGTGGCACCCCCTGCCACGGGCAGGGACACCTTCCACTGTCCCAGGCTGCTCCCAGCCCCAATGTCCAGCCTGGCCTTGGACACTTCCAGGGATCCAGGGGCAGCCACAGCTCCCTTGGGAAACCTCCCTCACAGGGAATAATTTCCCCCCAATATCCCATGTAACCTTGGCCTCTGGCAGGGAATCCATTCCCCCTTGTCCTGTCCCTCCAGGCTCTCGTCCAGTGTCTCTCCCCAGCTTTTTCATAGGCTCCCTTCAGGTACTGGAAGGTCACCCCAGACCCTTCTCTTCTCCAGGCTGAACTATCCCAACTCCTTCAGCCTTTCCTCAGAGGAGAGGTGCCCCATGCCTCTAATCACAGACATGACAGGCAGCAGGGAATTACTTCCAGCTGCATTCTGCGGACGCGTTGCTCTACCGCAGACTTTGCTCGGCGCTGCAGAAAAAATGGATTTCATATTTTACCCAGGCTGTGTTACACACTTCCCATTGCACAGAAACTTGTAATGTTCTTGTCAATAGCGGTGACTCAGAGACACCCCATGTCCCGGCAGGTCCTTCTTGCCTCCAAGAAATGATGAAAGAAATGGAACAGGTTTCTGTTGCGAGTGTGTCTCTCCCCTGAGGCGCAGTGTTTTCCTCCAACACAATTTAAGCTTGAATAATAAAGATGTTGATTGCTAAGCTAATTCTACTTTACTGTTCCAGCAAAGAACTAAGGTGGTTTTTCCTGGTAGCGATCAGGCAAAAATACTCTTTAAGTGATAGCTGGAGCACCAGATGAATTGAGTTTGGCTTCCTACAGTGCATGAAAATGAAATGCTGATTTTTTGCAATAGCTGATGAAGTAAAACACACTCCAAATCATGACTACTCTGCCTGTGGGAACAGGCAGGACAGTGTTCAGCTTTGGATTTATACTTTAAGAGATAAATGATATTTCAGAGCTCAAGATAATGATACTTGTGTGTACCAGCAGTAAGTTTGCTTAGGAGAAAACCTCCCTAATTCATGCCCATGACAAGTCTCAAAATGCAAGATGCTATTAATTCTGCAATTCCTTGTATAAACTATGAATAGCAAAATGTATAACAGTGTGCAACCAGTCCAAATATTTGTGAAAAAAAATCCCTCTCTTTTGCTTTGAATAATTAATTTGGCATCCATGCCAGACTCAAAAGCTGCTTTCCATGAAGCATATAAAGAGCAGGCAATCTCTCATAGAGTGAGAGGCCCAAATCTGCTCACAGTTTTGAGGTACGAATCCAAAGCCATTGTGCTCAAGTCAATGGAGCTAGTCAGGATTTGCTTCAGAGTGAATGAGAGGAGAATTTGACTCATTTTGTGTATGACAAGAGATTATTGCACAAATTGTGGCTTGCTAAAAGCAAACAGGCTCCAATTTAAAAGACCCATCTTTGTGGTGGGTAAAGGATGGTCCTGATTAAACTGCAACTATAATAAGTGTTTAAGTGATGTGTTCACATGCACAGAACACCATTTTGTCAAACATAACCTGTAGCAGCCAGCACAGACCCTTAAAAACTTCCAAGTATTTTGCATAAATGTCAAGGTACTCTTCAGGTGCTCCAAGACAAAAACACTCCGAAGTGCTTCAGTAGAAGCCAGAGTGATTGGTGCTTTGCATGAATAAACATGAAGTGAATATTGAGAATAATCAGTGAATTCCCAGCTGGAAGTGCAGTGAAGTGCAAACAGCCATTAGTGCTGCTGAGGTAAATGCATCCTGCTAAACAGATGCATCTGAAGGTAGCTCTGAGAGCCACAGCTTCAAAGAAGTTGATGTTGATTTGGGTTTATATTCAAGATGAATCACAGAATCCAATAATGGCTCAGGTTGGAAGGGTCTACAGCAGGTCCCATCTCCTTGCTCCAGCAGCAACATCCCAGAGTGTGGTGGTGTGGGATTTTGTCCAGGTGGTTCTGGAATATCCCCAGTGAGGGAGACTCCACACCCTCTCTGGTCTCTGTTTCAGTCCTTGGCCACTGCACAGAGGAGTTTTTCCTCATGTTCAGATGGAATTTCCTGAGCATCGATTTCTCCCTGTTGATCTCGTTCAGTTGCTCTGCATCACTGAGAAGAGCCTGCTTCATCCTCTGACACATCCCTTCAGAAACCTGTGGTTTCTGCTTTCCCTCCTCCTTCCCCAAACCCCTCACTATCTTTTCTATCTTATTTCACTTGCTTAATCATTCTTGTGGCACAACCTTAATTTTTTTTTCTACCAAGGGCCAGTCTTGCTAGAGAGAAATTCGGCACCAGCTCAGCTCTCCATATTCACTGCATGAGAATGTGACCTGACAGGACCTGCAGTCACTGCCATAACTGATCCTGAGCTCCATGTTGTCAGAGTCAGAAAAACCTGAATTTATCAGCCAAAGCACTCCTCTGTCCTGGAAATATTCCTTTCTTGGGCAGCTAAGGGAAGTTTCCATGCTCTTGGCTAAAGCATCCCGGCCTGCACTTGTCAGTGTTTACAGTTTTAAAGGAATTTTAGGGGTCATTTTTGAGCAAATGTTTCTCTACTCTCATCATTGAATGGATGGATTTATATTAGCCCACTTCAGATTTATCATTTCCTTCTGCAAGGCAGGGAAACAGATGGGGATGTTTCCAGCAGAGATGCAATGTAACTTGATACTGATTTTATGCTGTCTGTATCCTGCACTTGAAATGACCAGTTCTGAATGCTTATTTTCAACAAAGAAAGTACTGTCTGTAATTTCCTTTATTGAGCTTGTGTTTGCCTGAGAAAAGCAGTAATGGGTTTGCAGTTCATAGCAAATCAGCCCCGTTCAGCTTGCTGGAACTTTCACTGGCTCCTGAAACCTTCGTGCTGGATAGCTGAGCAGTGGAGTCAGCTGGGGATTCAATATCTACCAGAGGAGATAAGTGAACTAAATTCCACTTGATTGAGATAATATTTGGAACAAAAGAGCCTGTATCAGTAAGTGTATTAAAGCTTCATATTGACTCTGCCTGGCCCACTGGGAGAAAAGCAAGATTTGGAGACTGGGCTGAAAGTCAAGCATTCCCATGCTAACACTTTGGATTTCTGTAACTTGGCCATGATCTGAGCACTCAGAGCAGACTTACCTTGATTTTGGGGTGGGGTTGCTTGCCACCTACAAGCACCTTGATGTAGGTGTCTTCCTGTGAGCAGAGGCCAGCACAGAATGGTGATCAGACTGGGGTCTGGTACTCTCTCTCTTGCTTTGGTGGTTTCTCTCTGGGGCTCCTCTACCCAGGGGGTATGATAAACTCAGCCAACACTGCTGGGAAAAGCATTAAAGTGCACCACAGATCACACACTGATTCGGGTTAGAAGGCACCTCTAAGAATATTTAATTCCAAGCCTCTGTCACAGGCAGGGAAGCCCTCCACTAGACCAGGTTGCTCCAAGCTCCATGGCAGGAGCATCTGAATGCTGGCTTCATGACCTCTTGTGTGATGCTTGGGTGAAGACCTTTGAGGATCCTGTCCATGTCTGAAGGGAGGTGAATGACCACTGAAAATATTTGGAGACATGGGAATGTCATGGTTTACCCCTTATGTGTGACCAAAAAGGATATAGGAGCATCACAGGTGCAAAGCCACCCACCCACAGAGAGTCTAAGGGCCTCTGCCAAAATACACCTCAGTATGTAAGAACAGCAGGAACATGCACAAGGAGTTGGTATTTTACATCACAGAAGCCAAAAGTTATTCCAAATCTCTGAAGAATGTTTCAAGTCCTTTGGGCTAAGATGGGGAAGCCATAAACTCTTGAGGTTAAAAGACTGAAATGTCTGCTTATGACTGGGGTCTCAGCTGACTCTGTGGAGATGTCAAAGGGGTTGAACCAGCCCTCCCAAACTCCACTTTGAGAGCAGGTTTTTCTGCGGAGCCAAAAGTTTCCCTGCTATAACACTCAAGTGATGTCAGACAACGAAAAGCAAAGCCACCAAATACTGATATTTCATCAATTAATAAGGGACTTTGTGGATGCACTTGGAAACTTCGATGGTCACCATCCATAAAATTCCTGCAGGTGCTCTCTTTATTTATGTTCAGTGGTTGCTTCCACTGAGGAGGAGTCTGAAGAGTAGGAAACAGCTAAATATGGAGGGTTACACCAAAACCTTCTTCTGTCCTGAGAACTTTTCTATAATCTTTATTTAGCTGCTGGACTGGGCACCCTGGTCTAGAGGAAGGTGCAGGGGGGTTGGAACGAAGTGATCTGTAAGGTTTCCTTCACCCAAACCATTATGTGTTTCTGTGGAATCTTAAACTGGCTACGTACATTAATGTCAGAGTGTGGAAAAATAGAAACCTTTGTAATTTTTAATTAGCAAAGAAATACTGCAATTTTGCTATTTGTTGGTTTTTGGCTTGCCTTTTTTCTTTTTTTTTTAATCCATTCCATTTGACAATATAAACAGGATAAATTTCCTTTTAACTTTGCCTGGTAGTAAGTATGTGTTTTATATGAAACTGCTGCAGGGTGAAGAAAAGTGAATGAATAAGTGGCCAAACTTGTTTTCACAGTGCCCTGCTGGAAATGAATTGGGATATTCTGAAGAATTTGGGTGGATATTTGCCATCAGTGGAGGCATTTTGAGGGCTGACCTTTTAGCACCATGGAGGAAAACCTTTGGTGAACATGAAGGCCCATGATCCAGAAAATAATCATGGGGGTGGACCCTCCATGAGAACTCAGATCTTTTGAGAGATTAAGAGGGTGAAAAATAGGGACTCAAAATGGGACTATTGGAAATATCATGAGGCCATCCAAAAAGGAAGTAAGAAACTTGGTGGGAAGATGTATGAAATTTATACGATACCAGAGAATTTAATTTCTGTATTTTCTTAATGTTGCCTTTCAAAACTGGAGCACTGAAGAGGCAAATTTGATCCTTCTAACCTAGATGCCAGCTTTGGTTAGATAACTTCCACAGATATTACATTTCAAGCTTTTTAGTTAATTCAGTTTTATCTTCCTAAATTACAAAATACAAGATGTTTATCCTTGGGATTTGCTAACACTGGACATGTTCTCTCAAAGCCAGAATATCCAATTATTCAGGAACAAACTCGTGGTTATGAAATGCCACTAACCTACAATTCTTGTTGACCTACATCATAGATGCTGTTCCCAGTAAAGGGGCTGGGGTACAAAATGGTGATCCCCACTCCAGCTCAGTTGCCTTTTCTGCCTGCTGGGCACTCAAGCTGCAAATTCAGAGCAAATATTAAACCCCTTAGCTGTCAGGGGCTGATAAAAAATTAAACCAAAAAAAAAAAAAAAAAAAGTAAAGAAAGGAAACAATCCTGAATCTATATTGCTGAACTTTCCTGCCTTCAAAGGAAGTAGGTAAATAATCTGCATTTGTCTCCTGCCTTTTCCAGAAGGTGCTTGCATCAATATTAGTATTAAACTTTAATTTCCTTCCTGCAAAGGAAATTATGGTCCCTGCATCCATGACTTCACTGGAAATCTGCGACACCATTTATCTGTTCAGCTGACCACCCACCTGGAGAAGGGTGGCAGTGCTCCTTCCCCTTTCCAGCAGTGACCTGTGACATGTGTCAAATGCAGTGATGTGCTGATGTCACTAACCCAGACCCTCCTTTTGTCCCTCACTGCTGAGTTAATTAAGATGCTGTTAACCACTGTGTATGCCTGGTGGTGACATGAGCTAATCCAGCAGGGCTCAGCACATCTGCCCTGGTAAAAACTACTCATCTCCGTGCTGCCAGCCCACTGTGGTGCATGGAGGTTGATTTGGGGGTTGTGAACCTAAAGTGCAACCCATCACCTCAGGTTGTCATTTTTTTGCAACTGTGAGACTCCCATTGCAGAAACCAGATGAGGGATTTGATTTTTATTGGGGGAAAACTGTGGCTCGGTTCTGGTTTTGTCTTGGACAATGTCCTTGTATCCCACCACCTCACCTGCTAAGGACTGAAAAGTGGGTGTAGATCAGTCCAGCCTATAAATTCTGTAAGAGAATTAAGATTAGAGGTATAGATGAGGTGATGCCAGTACCTACACAGGTGCAGCAGACAAGCCCAAGGATGAGTTTACTTGATGGGCGGGTTTAACATGGCAGACTCTGCCACATATAACCTATAAATCCTAGCACTTCTCCAGCAATATAAAAAACTCACTAGAAAAACTGTCTGAGCTTTTGAAAGGTCTCTGGCAACTTACAAATTCTTGTGTTGGTTGTTTTTTTTTCTCTTTTCACCTGAAAAATGCCTGCACGGCAGCACAAATTTGAACATGACTTGACCTCACCCCTGAAAAACCAGAACGGGGTCGAATTTTGCTGAGGCTCTGTGGGGAAAGAAAAGGACCTAAAGGTCCTTTTCTCTAAAAAAAGCTTAGAATCATGGAATCACTAAAGTTGGAAAAGATCTCCAAGATCATCAAGTCCAACCTCTGACCAAGCACGACGTTTTTAACTAGAGCAGGCATTCAAGTGTCGCATCCAGTGGCCGAAGTTTGCAGAGGGATGATGAGCTGTAGCTGCCACTCTGGCAGTGCCTGTAGGAAGCTCTCTGACAGTGATAAATACTTCCACGGCACAGATAAGTCATAATGCTCTTTGGGATGATCAGGCATAAAAGGCTGCTCTGGAGGAGCACAGCAATATTATAACGTAAGCTGGCTGTTTCCAAAGCAGAGCCGACGCAGCCGAGAAGCCCTGGAGCGATCGGCGGTGACTCACCGGGGCAGGCTGGATTACAAATCTCCCTCCTGGTAATGGCTAATGCAAACACGTCGTCTGTCTCTCCCCGCTATGCCAAACATCTCCCGTTGGCATGTGGGAATGCTAACGGGAGGAAGGTGAAATGAAAACACTGCTCATACATATTACTCATGTGCAAGCTGTGGATCCCATATTCTTCCTGGTTTTTTTTCTTTTTTTTGTTTTTTTTTTTTTTTTTTTGCAAACAAATCTCCTCTTCCTTTGAGCCCGTAAATGAAATACACTGAGCCCAGGGATTCTTAAAATGTTGCCGAGCACAGATCACAACCTACTGTACTTATTACAATAATGTCTCCTTTCTGTCCTGTTTACATTCATGGCAAGGTGAGATCAGGAAAATATTGCATTATTTCTTGTCTCAATGCAACAGAGCTGATGGAAGTAAAGAATACTTTTTAATCAGTTTCATGAGTGCCCTGCATTTCGCTCTTTTGGTTGAAATGGTGATTAAATTTCTTTTTGGCGATGTTTTGAGGGAAGAGTGTGATTGTGGAAAAACATTTGATGCTCAGAGCAGAGTTACAATACATTTTTTGTATCTTTCGAACATATAGAGAACAGATAGGTGAACAGAATAGACTTGTGAGTAGTGAGGAAGAGATGGACACAAACGAAATATGTAACAGTTCTAATGAAGAGGAACATTTTTACAGCATTAGTTATGAGAAATCCCATCCTTACCAGTCAGTTTGTACAGGATGAAATGATGAAACTAGAGCCTTTCCTACAGCTTGTAGGTCTGAGGTTGAAACGCCTTCATTAGGTAATGAACACCATGTCTGAAGCTGAAAAGGGCCACCAGGGTGCTTAGTTTGGCCACAGGCAAAGTTTTGTAATTTCTTCCAGTTCCTTTCGTGTTGAGCGAACCAAGACATGTCCTTCAGTAAAACAACTTGTTTTCAAGCCTCGAGTCTTTTTCTAGCATCACTCATCGTCCTAAGAAATGTGTGTCTGACTGTTATTTGAATCTGTCTAACTCTACCTTTTGGCCATTGGATCTTGTCGTGCTGCTTGAGTAAAAGGCGCCTTTTAAGTTGTGTGTCTCCCAAGAAGATATATTTGTGTGTAAATAAAGTTGTCACTCAGTCTGCTACTTGGAAAGAGAAATAGATAGAGCTTTGAGAATCTAATTTAAGAGTTTTCCTACTTATTGTCAGGGGGGTTAGGTTGTATATCAGGAAAAGGTTCTTGCCCCAGAGGATGCTGGGCACTGCCCAGGCTCCCCAGGAAATGGTCATGGCCCTAAGGCTACCAGAGCTCCAGGAACATTTGGACAACACTCTCAGGAACAGGGTAGGATTGTTGGGGTGTCTGTGCACAGCCAGGAGTTGGACTTGATCATCCTTTTGGGTTCTGTGAGAGACTAGAAAGATTGTCTTGTTGAGCGAGCTTTTTTGGGTCATCCACGTCCCTTCCAATTCAGGACATTCTGTGATTCTCTTCCAGTTCAGGACATTCTGTGATTCTCCTCACAGTTTACCATTTTGTCTTTGGTAAAATCTCCAGAACAGCCAAAACACAAAATTCCTGGCTGTAGTGACGTCTCAGCTTCCATACAAATACCTTATCAGAGCAAACAGGAGAGCGTGCGTTGCCTTGACATGTGCATAAATGAAAAGTGGCTCAACAGCTTTAACATTTCACATAAATTCATCTGCTCTGTGTAACACATGCACATGCACTACGGCAGGGGAGGCGGTGTGTTCACAGAGAAGTGTTTTATTTGCAGCAAAATCCTTCCTGACTCAGTCCCTCTGTGCCCAGGGACAGTGTCTCCAGCAGTTTTGTTTGCTGTGATGATTTTTGACGGTTGGGTTTTTTATGCCCTGTCCAGGAGATGGGTTTTTTGGGCGGTGGGTGCACAGATCCATCTCTAGGGTGTGTCTATCAGCTCAGGTTCAGTGGTGACTTGGATCTACCAAGTAGAGGGTGAGAGTTTTCCCCTCCTGCCCTGATGTTTCTTTTCTGCTTCCACAGTTTACGAGGTGGTGACAGTGACAGGAGATGTCCGGGGAGCAGGAACCGATGCCAACGTCTTTGTCACTCTCTTTGGAGAGCACGGGATCACTCCCAAGACTCATCTCACCAGCAAGTAAGTGTCTGGAAGGAAATCTGTATCTTTGAGGCCTGTCCTTCAGGGACTGTTAAAGGACTTTGGTAAAACATAATATCGTTCTGATGGTGGAGGGAATAAATCTATACAGCATTTTAAGATCACCAGGGAAATCTGAATTTTTGCCACTGCGTATTTCTTATCCAATCCATTGCAAACCTGCATTCCCTTCTGTAGGTGGAAATCCATGTTATATAAGGCTCATACTTGCAAGGTGTGGGGATATTTGCTTTTCTTAGAGCTTAATTTAGGAGCTCTCAGTTTAGGAGCTGAGAATATTCATTGCTTGTTGGAGTGGGCATGATGGGCTACATTCCCATGCCTGGATCCCACGGAGGTCTCCATGCTAGTCAGGTACAGGCAGAAGTGTCCTTGAATGATTCTGAAGAGTAACTCAGTGGGTTTGAAGGAGATAACCACCTACAACCAGCCATAGGAAATCTGAGGCAAGCAGAAAAGGAAGAATTTAAGCTGCCTCCTAATTTAGACTGCTTCCATCCTATCTGCTGCATGCCTTGTTGTGCACCACTGTAGTTGCACATCACTCTGGTGGCCCTGTTCTTTCTTCCTCTAGCTGATGTAAACACCATCCAATGGATGTGTCTTATCCTTCCTTATCAGCATGTTGAACTTAGTGGGAGACATATTTTATAATTTAAGAACCTATTAAGAGGCTTTTGACTCTCTAAATAGCTTTCTTTTTTCTTTTTTCTTTTTTTTTTTTTTAATTTAAAAATTGAGCATCGGGGCCAGCAGGTGCTCATTTCCCATGAAAGCAAGATGACTTAACAAAGTACCAGCTCTGCATGTACTAATTTCCCCTTAGTCAGGCAATTGCACTAAGATAAAGCAGAAATTCCTTCTCCAGAGGGTCTAGGCGAAGCTGTGTGTCTCTATTTTTTTGGTGTTCTTATTGTTTTGGTATTCTTGAAAATGTGTTTCAGAATTATTAATCCTGTGATAATGTCACACAGTAACTTCACATTTTCTCCATTTCTACAGCACCGACAAGAGGTACCTGCAGCTATTTTAAATTTTACCCTCAAAAGAGCTTCTCTTCCCAGTGAAACAACTCAAACATGAGAGTCTGTAAAGAAAATGATATGGGAATGGTAAAGAAAATACATGAAATTTCAGCCCTGTTTGCCATATTTGAAATTCAGAAACCAGAGCTAGGCAAAGGAGTTCTATTATCCCAGAATCCCTAGAAACACCAGGGAGAGCTTCCTGATTGTATATTATATGTCTAAATGAAATGTTTTGTTTCTGTTGTGTGATTTTAATCCAGACATCCCAATGAACTGACAAAGAGGAATGCCATTTTTCTTGATTTAACAGAGAAGGAAAAGGAGGCAAGGACCTAAAAGGGGAAGTGGTTCCATAGCAGGTCATTGACAGAGCTGGGAGCAGCAGCAGCAGCTCTGTTGAGCAAAGAGCTTCTGGCCTCCAAACCTGCCTCGTAGTATTTGGCAAAGCCATCAAAGCAACATCTGTTTTCCAGGAAGTTGTCTTGTGGTCAGCATTTACATAAATAGCCACTTCACTGGGAAAGCAGTCATCTGCTCATGGCCATGGAAATAATCCAAATACTACCCTAAAAAATTAATAAATACATTCTATGCCCTCTAGAGAAGAAGTCAAGGTGTGTCCATAACAGATTTTTCAGTCAGCTGTGGCATTAAGCATGCTGCTGGCTGTGCAGGTGATCTCTGCTGGCACTTTGTTTAATGCCTGCTCTTTCCTCCTGCTCTCATCACTTTTATCCTGTGAAAGGGAAAAAGAAAGGACACACAGAGATTATTTTAGGTTGCAGCAGCAGCAGCAGCACTCTGAGCTTGTTCAGACCTGAGTTAGCATTTTGGGCTTGGTCCCTGTTGCTGCAGAGAGCAGATGGCTGAGGTGTGGAAAGCAGGGATGAAAGGCTTGGGAAGCCAACCTTCTGCCGTTCAGGGCTCTTGAAACTGGTCCCGTAGGAGGTGACCGCTAGAACTGCAACTACAGCTTTCCACTGGGGGTTTCCCAAACATCAGCAAAATTTCTGTGTCTCTAAGCAAAGTCTGGTGCACTACAGTGCTCCATCGAGGAACAGTGAGAAAAAAGCTGAGTCTGGATGTGGGAGTGCCTGCAGACCTGCTTAATCGGTAGTCTTGTCTCCTAATTATGAAGCAAACCATGAAATCAGTTTGCCCCCCGCCAAAATTTGTAATGCAGCTTTGTGAATATGGCAAAAGGATGGAATCTCATGCATCTTTCAACTAAATGTTTACACGAGTTCACTTACGACTGCAAATGCATGACATTTTATAGGCGTTTACATTTCCCCATGTATGACAGACAGCTAAAATATCATGCATTGCCTGAAGATGGTACTACCACTTCTGGTCAGAATGGGTTTTTTCCTGTTTCTTTCCCGACTGTGTGCTGGTAGTGAAATACATGACATTTCAGGTCTTTTTGTCGTGCGTGGTAAGGGGAAGACATGGCAAGCTGATGAAATACCTTGTGTTTTTAACGTTGGCCAGCAGCACAGTGCCTGTGAAAGACAAAAATCTGTGTCATGACTGGTCAGGAGGAACACCAGCTCTGGAAGTGGCAGCGTTCAAAATCTGAGCCAAGGGATGAGTTCCAAAAGGGAAGCTACAAGAAAGAGTGACAGGACAAGGGGGACTGCTTAAAAATGTCAGAGGGCAGGGTTAGGTGGGTATTAGAAGGAAATTATTGGCTGTGAGGATAATGAGGCCCTGGTACAGATTGCCCAGAGAAGCTGCCCCATCCCTGGGGCACAGATATTCCAGGCCAGGTTGGATGGGGCTTGGAGCAACCTGGCATTGTGGAAAGGGGTGGAACGAGATGGGCTTTAAGGTCCCTTCCAGCCCAAACCATTTTGTGATTTTGTGATTTTTTTTCGGAAAGGAGGTTCAGACAAGTAGTAGAGGGTCTGGGAGGGGCTGGAATGACTCCTCCTCACTGTCTGTCAGTTTGGAGGGAGCGTATCACTGGTTCTGGACGTGGTGGATGGGTGCTGGCAAATTGCTGCTTGGGCCCAGCAGCTCTTGGCAAAATCCCACTTCAAAACCCAGCTCACACAACTCTTCCCTGTCTGCCACCCTGCACCAGATACAGCTCAGCCAGAAGCTAAAAGCACTACCAAAAATGAGATTCTTTCCCCTGGCTCCATCAGGGACACGTGGGTGAGCACCAAGGCTTTGCTTGGTGGCACGTTGGCAGTTGTCAAGACCTTTCCCACAGGTGTGAATTGATCCTCCATGGTCCAACACTGACCAAAGAGTGCTGATCCTCCACAGCACTTTATTTCTCCACCTTTATGTGCTTTCCACCAGGCTGAGGCTGGGGAGAAAGTACAACACTCAGCTGGGTGTGCCACAGCTCATTCACTGTCTTTGGTCCAAATCCATGTATTTCTTGCTGGTGTAACTTTTCAGTGTCAGGCGTACTTGGTCCAGCTGGGGACAACTGCAGATAATATCACAGAGAGGTTTTTCCCCTGAGGAAAAAAAAGAAGAAAGAGTTAAGAGAAGATTTAGCAGCTATGGCAATCTGGAAGAAAGATGAAATAATTGGTGACAGCTGGCCTCTTACTGAATTTGAGGAAAATACAGAGGATTTTTTTTTAATTTCTGATGCTGAAGACAATTATTTGGCAGTTACTTCTACCTGATCTTAGGTGACTATACAGGGTTTTTCCTGTTCCTTATGCCAGGACATACATATGCATTGCAGAGTACATACAGGATAGTCTTTAGAGGATGGTAATGTTTGTAGCTCTAATTCATTTAAGCCAAGCCTGGTGGCAGAAGATCTGATTTTGTTGTTTAACCTCTCTGGAATAAATAAATAAATGCAGGAAAGAGAGCTTTCTCTTTTTTTTTTTTTTTATTTTTTTTTACCTCCAAGCAGTTAAAATAATAAGTTAGGAAGGGTTAGATAGTTGATGCAGAAAGGGCTCTTCAGGTCAGGAAGCAAACAAACCCCAAGTGCAGAGGGGGAAGGATTCTCACATTGCTGCCAAAGTGCTGCTTCAGAGAGGAGCTGCGATCCTTTTCCTTTAATGCCACAGGATGTTTCCCTCTTTACAGCTGTTTATGTGTCTGACTGTGCTCTGATTTATGTCTGTACAAATCTGCAGCACTTTCAGTGCTCTCTGAAGACTTAATGGTCTGGGACGGCGTTAAGTAACAGCACATTTTGGAGTCCATATTCACTTCTGACAAAGAAACTAAGTGGGAATTTCTTTTTTTTTCTCTCTCTCCTGCTCAGCCTTATTAGCCAGCCTATGTTTAGTATTTCAGGAATAAAATGCCTGAGAGAGTGCTTAGACCAAGGTGTTGAGCAACCTAGATATAAGAGTGGGTAGAATTGGTGTATGTATAAATTATAATCCACCAGCAGCTATGCACACAGCAGCTGGTGGTACAGCTACAAGGAAGGTCGAGCCTTAGAGAGAAAAATAGGACTTTGCTTAAAATAGCCAGACTTTTAAGGGGATTCAGCTGCTAGACCCAGGTTCCTGCTGATCAAATGTCAGCTGCATTTTTCAGACTGTAAAACCTGGCCAGTTTTCCCCTTGGGATGAGAGTAAGGTGTCTTCCTGGAACAAACTCAACCATTCTGTCTTGCTCAAAATCCTGTCCCTATCCCAACTCATTAATGTCAGTCTTAAAAATGCCTGAGTTCATTCTCATCAAAAATTTAAAATTATTTCTCCCTGGGAAGGGGATGAAAATTTTCAACAGAATAAAATTTACCTCAATCTGGCAAAATGAATGGAATTAAAAATGTAATTTAATACTGGGAAATGCTGAGCAACCTTTTCACTGTTCTTGGTGGCACTGTTTGCTTTGCATATAGTTTTTCTAGAAAATAACAGCCAAAATGCAGATAACAAAGACATCCCCACCCACAGCAGTGAGGCTGGAAAGAAATTATCTCTAAGGTCCATTCCAAACCAGGACATTCTATGATTCAATTATCTTACTGTAAATCATAGCTAAGCTTATCTAAATTAAACACCACTGCTTTATTTTGTTTATGCAAATCACACCACCAAAGATGAGAAACTGGCACTGAGATGATGCTGCTCCATGCAGTATAAAGTGAAGGAGCACTTACTCAACGTCTGTAATTAAGGCTGTCTGAATCTGTACCTGGAATGCTTATGGATAAGGCAGAGTCTCTGTGTGTCCTACTGCACTTTACAAAGTTTCGGGGTAAATTCAGGCTCCCATGGTTTTGGGCTGGTGTTTGGCTCCCGGGTGCCATCACGCTGCTACAGCCCTGAGCAATCCATCTCATCCAATTAAACCCTTTCAAGTGGGACTGTTTTCCCACCCATTTTTCTGTGCCTGTTTAAGCAGGATTCATTCTGCTGGTCGATAATGTCCTTGGTGCAGACATTGACAGTGGCTGTGCTTTTCTGCTGGCTTCTTTTCCATCTGGAGTGGTTTTGGACGTGTGCTGCCTCACGTGGTGTTTGCAGCCGCCCGCTGACTGATGCTGTCAGCTTCATGACAGCAGTCTTGGCTAAATATTTGCAGACCAAACTCCCTGGAGATTTTGTTGCTCCAAGGAGGAGGTTAATGATGCTGCTATTGGAGCTCTGCACTAAGAGTAAATATGGTTTGAACATATGGGGTTTTTTTATTTTTCTTGTAGTTAGGCTGTTTGTGAGTTTGTACAGGACAGTGTCCTCTCTCCAGGAGTGATTGATAGTGGATGTGTAGGGAGGGACAGTGGGATGAGGCCAACACATTGTCAGCATTTTTCCAATACCTTTTGCATCTTCTGGCAAGATGCCATCCTAACCAGGGGCCTGATAATACAGATTCACACAGCCTATAATGTGCATTGGGCAGCCTGAGGGCAAGGAAAGCTGTCTGTACTTTCAAGCCAGGAAAACAACAGGGAGAGATCAGTGCTCATCCCTCACACCTTTTCAGGCCACCTTTACAGATGGTACTGGCTGAGCTGTGGAGGTGGAAGTCCTGCATGGAAACAGAGTGGGGAGAGAGAACATTATAGCAATTGCAAATATATGGGGAGAGAGCAGGGTTCATTGTGTGGTTCTGGGAAGAAATTTCCTTCCTGTTCCTCTCAATTCAGCTCTGACAGACCTGAAATTCTGGGGACAGCTCTGGGTCCCTCGGGACGGGAGAGACATTGAGGGGCTGGAGCGTCTCCAGGGCAGGGAACGGAGCTGGGGAAGGGGCTGGAGCCCCAGGCGCGGCTGAGGGAGCTGGAAAGGGGCTCAGCCTGGAGCAAAGGAGGCTCAGGGGGGACCTTGTGGCTCTGCACAGCTCCCTGACAGGAGGGGACAGCCGGTGGGGGGTTGGGGTCTTCTCCCAGGGAACGGGGACAGGAGGAGAGGGAATGACCTCAGGCTGGGCCAGGGGAAGTTTAGATTAAACCTTAGGGAAAATTTATTCATGGAAAGGGTTGTCCAGCCCCAGCAAGGCTTCCCAGGGCAGTATTGGAGTCCCCATCCCTGGAGGAATTTAAAAGCTGTGTGGATGTGGCACCTGGGGACATGGGGCAATGGTGGCCTTGGCTGTGCTGGGGGAATGGTTGGATTCAATGTCCTTGGGGAGCTTTTCCAACACAAATTATTGTGTGATTCTGTGATACTCTACACTGCCCACCTGTAGTGCATCAGAAACTCCCCTGACCTAGCAGATGAACCAAGCAGCATTTACTTTTGCCTAGAGAGTGGCAGGTTTTAGGATGGTTTGTGCTGTATGACCTTCTGAAATCATCCCAGATATTTGGCTCCTCCAACCGCTGCTAAACATCCATGGCAGGAGCAGACAGACCTGTGGGCAGCGTTTCAGGGAGATGCCACCAAGAACTGACTCTTTCTAATGGTTTAATGGAGCATTTTAAAAATTTTGTTTGAACTGACATCCAGAATAACACTTTGTGCTTCTGTGCAGCCCTTAGTCCACGGCGCTTTTGCTGGCAGTTCTGTGTGCACAAGGCATTGTCAGGTAAAACACCTAATGGAAAGGCAATTTAAATGATTGTTAAGCAGGGATTCAAAGCTAAATTGGTTCAGGTTACTCTATCACTGTTGAAGGTCATTATTTTTATACCTCTGCTGTGATCAGTACCCAGATTTTCTGTCTGTTCCTAAGAACTCAGCTGTGCAAAGGGTGCTGTTAGCTGTGGCCAAAAGGGAAGACTATCATCTACAAACATTCAAAATCTCCATTTCAAATGTGACTTTTGCTTAGGTGGTGGGATCAACTCTTTTTAATTCGCCTTCATTCATTCAAAAAAAAATTTACTAGTACAGATGTTTATTTTATATACTTTTGCATACAAAATTGCATCACTGAGGCTTTCTTGCTGTCAATACACCAAGAAGTAGCAAAACTCTCATGGCACTTCTTCTGTTGTCTGTGCCCATGGCCTGCAGAGGAGATGAATGCAGGAATTTATAAATGCTGCACTCTAATATGTACCAGTTCTTGTGTGACTTTTAGCAGCACCACTTACCCAACCGGGGACAAAGTGTTCTGAATGATTGTACATTTGCAGCACCTCAAGCAGTGCAGCCTGCAGGCAATTACTCAGCTGAAAGTATCTGAAAAGAGCTTTCAGATACAAAAATATATATATATATATATATAACAATTTCATATACTAGTTTTTGATGAAGGTTCTTGGATGTTTCTTACAAAGCAATTGGGAAAAACGCTGCAACAAGAATATGGAAAAAATAGAGGTGCTAAAGCCAATCAAATATGTCAAATAACAAACCCAGCTAAAGCATATTTCTGGAATTGCCCTGGCCTGTTATTTCAGATTAATGACAGGGCTCCAGTGAAATTCAGAAGATCCTTAGACTAAGATTATGGTCTAAGGTCTCTTGAACCCAGTCAAGCCTGAACATTTCAAATTTAGTGCTGCAATTTCCAAGTCATATTTATCCTGCTTTATTTGTCACCAGGGCTGTGCAGGCCAGTGTGCCTCATTGTTTGGCATAACAAGTTCCTTATGGTAATCTGTCTGTGAATGTCTCATCCTAGTCCTAGCCCTGACCAGACTCTGACATGGCCCAGCCGTAATTTCTCCTTTTCTTTCACGCTTTCTTTTTTTTTTAGGCTAAATTTCAGTGTAGCCATTCACTGTGGGATATTCCCTCACTCACCCTCTCCCCACTCAATTGACAGTGCTAGAAGGAAGGACTGGATTTTTCTTTCCCTGTTGATGCTGCAGATCCATCTCAAGGGAAGATACTTGTCAACACTCTTCCTACCTTTTGACAGCAAGACTTCCCAGGGGTTTGACTCCCGGACCATGTCACGTTTTCCAATGCCGCCCCAAGCTATTTCAGGATGCACTAAGCATCTGCTCAGTGGGCACTTTTGGATGCCCTGCAGAAGGAGGTTTGCTCCCCAGCATCAATCCCAGCACGGTGGCAGGACCGCCACAAACCAGCAGCCAGCGGGACTGGCGGTGCTGAGAGCTTTGGGCTGATTATTCTCCCTTAATGCTTTCATGCCATCTCTGTAGCAGTCTGCAGCACTGCATCGATCCCCGAGCCAATGCAGGGAGAAGCTGCTGTCATTACGATGCTCATTCAAGCCTGACAGACTAATTGCCTTGCACTCGCTGCCTGTTTTCTCTCGGGCAGCCAGGTTGGGGGGAGGCTGAGCTGGGTTTAATTGTCTCTTGTCTTCACGGCAAGGTTAACCATTTTAGCCTTTTCGTACACTGGTGTTGCTCCCAACACGGGGTGTGAAACAGCAGAATGGACGAGGAGGAGGAGGAGGAGGAGGAGGAAGAGGAGGAGGAGGAGGAAGGCTGAGCATGTGTTCAGCAGAACATGAAATGACCTCTGAGCAAGGCACAGGCCAGTCCTTCAGCAACGTGAAGAGCGGCGAGCGAAGCCAAACCCCCTTGCTGGGATTATTAATATTCATTAACTTTCTATGTGCAAACCACTTGTCACTGTGGCTTTAGGCTGCTCGAGTGCTGTGGTTTCTTGTTCATTTTAATATGACTTCTGGGTTTTGCTGTGTTTAATCATCCGTAGCCATGCTTAGAGGCCCAGGGGAAATGGGGGCCCACCAGGGAGGGCAGGTGGGAGAGGCTGCATCTTCAGAGCTTTGCCTTGGTGTTATTCATAGCATTTTCGTGGAAAATGTGAGCTTAGAAAAGGACAGAGGTGCCTGCCAAGGATCACACCACAGGCTAGAGGCAGAACTGGGAATTAAATTCTACATCTTCTGACCTGGGCCAGTAGACTTTATATTGCTTTTGTACTTGCATCTGTGAAACACAAACTGCACACTTAACACTCCACCAAAAAAGTCAAACTATTTCCTGCCTACAATTGTTTTACTTTGAGTGATGTACACATTGTAGGAGGAAGCATCAAAGTTTCAGCAGTTGTTTAAAAAAGTGATGGGAGATGGGCATGGAAAGTGGGATGTGGTTGGATGCTTTTATCTCTGGCTGAGCTCTGGGCAGATCTGTGACCACACAGGGAACTTGCTGGGCTGTGGACCCCCTTTGCTCCACCACCAGGAGCATGTCTGCTTGCTGCCTGGAGGCTGGGATGGCAGGAGAAGACATGTCTGGGAGTGGGACTCTGAGATGAAAAGCATATTGCATTTCCCCATAAAGCTTCTGCCACAGCTTCTGGAAGAACTCTTGGAGTCTGAGAAGGGAAAAAGTCTGCTAAATGTCAGTACTTAGAGCATCCAAAACCTGTCACGGGGGAGAGGGCATTGAAAACTAGGTCTTTCCAGCATTAGGAATGACACTTCTTTATCCTTAAACACTAGCTCTTGCATGCTTGCTGTCAAGGCTGCTGGTTTTTCACCTTGCCCTTTGATGCGTGTGCGTTGCAGGAGCAGCACGGCCTTTGAGAGGAGCAAAACAGATGTGTTCCGAGTGAAAACCAATAACGTCGGACAAATAAAGAAAATAAGGTACCTGCACAACACTGCTACCACAGCACCTACTCCGTGAGGTGCTAATAGGATGACAGGCTGTAGAGGTTTAAACACTGCCATGTTTTATTCATTATTTCTTAACGTGCTCGCATCAAGGTGAAGTTAAGGGGTGGTAAAAGCTTGTTTACTGCTGAAGATTTGAACTGAAGTGTGAAATCACCTGAAGTATTGCTTATAAGTATCTGTGCTCCCCACCAAGAATTGTATTTCTGTCATATGCATTCATGGAGAAAGACATTTAGGACTTTTTTTATGTCCCAATGGAGGTAAAAGGGGTTTACTATCCACTTTTGCTAACTTAATGTAATGTAAATGATAATTATTATGTTTAACCACTGTCTGACTGACTGATATAAAATTTAAAATTAGTAAGTAGTACAAAGAAAGCTGTGAAGATGTGGTTAAAACAATGTAAGAGTAGAATAGAGAAGGAGGGGTACTGGGTGGGAAGTGAGTCCCTCATGTTTTAGATATGCAGTGCAAGGTGAATGAATGTACACATTGAATGAATATGGAGTTGTGCGTGTGTTTGTGAGCATCTCCTGGCAGATAAAAGATTCACAGATTCACCTGTGATGTCTCCCCATATGAAAGCTTGTTATTTTTAATATATCCTGTAAAAGCCCGTAAGTTCCTTGAAACTCTTTGGATAGACAGCCATAAACAGGAATCTCATGTATAGTTTCTCTAGCCTTGCCTAGTATATAATAGTCCACAAAATTACAGTGCTAGTGGCTAGTCTTAACCAAAACATCAAAATAGGGTTGTTTTTCCTCTAGGATTGAGCATGACAACACGGGACTGAACGCGGGATGGTTCCTTGACCGCGTGATCGTGACCGACATGAACAGACCTCACCTCCGCTTCTACTTCCCCTGTAACAACTGGCTGAGCAAGGAGGATGGGGATGGACTGTATGTCAGAGACCTCATTGGCAGCCTGAACCCCATGGATGTGCCCAAAAGTAAGGGTTTCCAGAAAAAAAAAAAAAAAAAATCTTGGCTTTCTGGTGCCTTGTAAGAAAGGACAGGGTTGCTTTGAGATGCTCTCATCACGCAAAAAGTAATTGTGTAGTCTAAGCTAATTTAAGATTTCTTTATAGTCAGTGGAGAGAGATACAGGAAGATGCAAGATATCTCCAGGGGGTAATTTCTTCTTCCAGTGTTAGATCTGACATCTCAGGGTGGGATAAATCACTGTTTGGAGAAGCTCCACTCATTTGCTGAGTACTGAGGGATCTGTGACGACAACATTGAATTAGACTGAATGGCTACATGTAGATGAGAGGCATCCTACCCTGGGAGATGTAGCTGGTATCTCTGTGTGCTGCCCAGAGAGGCAGTGTGGTTGCAGTCTTGTGCATGAAGTTAAGAGTTTCCAGGCTCTGGTGATGTCCTGCAGGAAATTTCCATAAAGACACCGACCCTCTTGCTGTAACTCGGAGCTGATTCTGCTGTAACTCCACGCTGGTTTTGCTGCATGTGTGTATGCTATCCACACTGAGCTGGTGCCTGTTTTTTCAGCTTGGTTTTAAGCTAATGATGTTGAAACGAAGCCAGGACAGCTTGCACACCAGACATGTACTCTCAAATTGGTACCAGCGTGCCGGCCACACGGTGATGCATGGCGCGCGTAACGTGAGTGGGAAGGCGATCGAGATGTGAAAGAGGAGCCAGAAAACCAGCCTCAGGTGGGGTGTCAGCACTCCATCTGCAAGTGCTAATGAGGAAACAGAGTTGTGTTTTCCTGACAGACTCACCAGGGCACTGCTCCTTTCTGGGAGCTTGGTTTTGGGCATGGAAGTGAAGGCCACCAGCCACAGGTCTGCAGGAAAAGACAGCCATGTGGTTTGGGGCTAAAAAGAGGAAAGCTGTGCTTTTGCTATTATTGAATCTTATTGAGAATAATTAGTAGAATAATGGTGCTGACATTGCCACTTAGGAGCAATTATTTGGTAAAACCAATTTATTGTCAGCTCTAAGCAGTGCTGTGAGCATTGATAGATGCTCTAGGAGGGCAAAGTATTGTTATTTTTTTTGAGGTCATGTTAACAGTGGAAAAAATACACTAAATTGACCCAGAATTGTTGAGTAATTTTGCACTATTAAGATACAACCTCCTAAAAGAGTGTTGGTATGTCAAAGATGTAAGCATTAAAGGATACTGCATGTGAGCTAGCATGCACAAATAACATCCACTGACAAGAAATGTATATTGGAGCATTTTAAAAATGCAGACATCCCCAGGGTGGCTGCCACAAGGGAATGAGATAATGTCTGGTAACGTTATCTGCCAAAAACCCACCCCGTTACTACTGGGGCTGTGGGTGCCGAAGTATCTTGCTGCTTTTTTAATCCAAATTAATTTGTGAAATGGAGAATCTAAGGACACTTGGGGGGCAGGAGGGCTCTGAAGAAGGTGGTGCATGAGTCAAACCAATGTACGATTAAGGAGAGGTTCCCTTGAGGAGGAAGTCAACCATTCAGTCTTAATAGATCTTTAAATGACACACCACCTTATCTGAATTTATTATTGCCCCTGCTCGGGAGAGATGACTCAAGGGAACGTGTGTGATTTCCTCCATCCTGTTCAACACCTGTCTCACAGCAGGAAAGGATTCGTGGGCTAAACCCTCAGCTGGTACAGGAGAGTGCAGCTCCAATGAAATTGCTGGAGCTACTTTGCATGTCACAAGCAGAACAGCCAGTCCCGAGCGCTCGCTCTTCTGGAGACGTGGCTCTGGGCTACGGATGAGCTGCTCTCCACGTGCTTGGCCCCGGATAAATATGAGTAAGATCATCTCCTGAGCGTGAAAGAAAAGACTGAGGCAAGCGTTTGTCAGAAATGCATCAGCTCTCACCACCTTTATCAGAGATAAAGCCCCACTCCTGAGTGGCACAGGCTGGGCTCTGCAGCCAGCTGCACAAAGGCGGGGAGCTGGGCTGAGGCCAGAGGCATGGGTGAAGGGTTGGATGCCTTCCAGGTGGCAGGTCTGAATCTGTAAGAGGAGAGGGTTAGCTCAGCTATCTCAGGTTGCAGTTCCCCTTGAACCATAATTAATGAAAGATAAACATCCCCAGACTGCTGTGGTGAACTGTCAGCTGGAAATGTAAATGTATCTGAATTAATTTGCTTCCCTCCGGATCAGTAAAGGTCTGAAATGAGGTTGTGATATGATTTTTTTTTTTGTACATACAAATCATTTGTCCTGAATTTCATTGGGTTTTAGGGTATTTTGTTTTTTCTTTCCAATGGATTAAATAGTGGTGTTTACTCTTTGAGTATTAATATTTTCTGAGCCCCTAGATAATGAAAAATTATGTAAGTTTATGTAAGGAAAGATTAGTAATTCTGTTCTAAGTCTGTGGTCCCATTAGCAGTTCAGTGCCGTATTCTCTCCTTTCTGGTTATGTCTCTTCAATCACAACTTCAATCCATTTATTTCTTCAGTTTTTCTTTATAAACCACTCAGATACTGTTGTTGCCAAACTTAGCTTCGTGCTTAGCTTTCATGCTCCATTTGCTGTCATGGCCAGGAATGTTTTCGGAGGTAATCAAACAAGTTTCCTCCAGGTTCCCTCTCCTGCAGCACCTTCTTCAGCTTTTGATCTTCTCCCAGAGAGCTTTCTCATCTTTGTCATGAGGATTTACCTTCCTCTTTTGAACTGGAGGTCACTGCTGGGACCTTCTCTGTGCTTTGTGTGGGATGGATGTGGACTTGAAAAAAATAAACCTTTTCTTTGTCATGTTTTTGCTTCATTGAAGAGGCATCTGAGGCCTGTTTGAAGGGGGGCTGTTGGTGCTCATACCAAAACTGACAAAACTCTGGGCAGACTCAGCCTCTTTCATGGTGAGGAGCACAGGCCAGACAGAATTCCTGTAGACTGTGAGCTTTGAAGAGGTTAATTTAAAGGAGGGAAAAAAAGAGGAATTATTTAAAAATGCAGAAAAGAGAGTATGGTGAAAAACAGTCAACATATAGTGGAAAAAATAAACACACTTTTTGTGCAGAGTAAAAAATAGAGTATTTTCATGATCCAAATAGAACTACTAAGGATGGCAGCAACACTTAGCAACTGCAGACACCTGAGTGACTTCATTTACTTATCCGAATACAACTCCTCCTGTCAGGTTCCCTGTGGAACACCACGTGTTTCTCAAGGAGGACAGGTTACATTTTAAGTGTTCCCGCTTGAATGATCCTCTATTCCCTGTGTTCACATCCGTGGCATCGCATGCCCACAGGCCTTTGACAGGGATAGTGTCACAGATTCTTACTTACCCAGCAGCTTCTATTGGCAGCCTGGATTGATTTACACTACAGGTATTAATTACAAGGGAGGGCTATTGTTCAGCTTTCTGCTGCTTCACTTGAGTTTATGAAGCCTTAGGACTGTATGGCTGTGGCTGAGCCTTTATGCAAGGGACCGGCTCAAAACTGAAGCCAGGTGCCGGTTTTCCTCTGAGTGTTGCCGGTTTTGGATCACTCTGAGGGTGTCTGATGTCCTGCCAAAGTGGTGGGGGAGGAGGATGCTCATAACAGCTTGCAGCTGCACTGGGAGATCTACTGACCCAATGGAGGTGTGAAAGGACATGAAATTCAGGAGTCACTTCATAGAATCTCAGAATCATTTAGGTTGGAAAAGCCCTCCAAGACCATTGAGTCCAGCTGTTCCTCCAGCACCGTTCAGCCCACACTCACCCATGTCCCCAAGTGCCACATCCACAGAGTTTTTAAGACCTGTCAGGGATGGGGACCCCACTGCTGCCCTGGACAGCTTGTTCCAGGAACAGAAGTTCCCAGCCCATTGTTTGATACTTGCAGAGCAGTCGTGAATCATTTGTGCCACTCAGTGGACAGACTCTCATGTCCCCCACCCCATGGTGACTCTCATTTTCCTGGACCTCTCTGGCCTTTCCCTCGTGGTCTGCATCCCTGCAGGTGGGACACCAAGGTTGTGTCTTTCTCCACCCCTGTGTGTGATGAATACCACTTCTTATCACCCAGCTGGAAAGCAGGGAGCCCTGAGAGTTGGTCTTCAGATGGGTTGCAGAGTTTCCCAAGACATAACACCAAAAAATATTTGCAAGGCTAAGTTTTGTCCAGATTCATAAAAGAAGCTGAGGTTTGGTAGGGTTAGATGACATGTTGTTTATTGAACAATAAATGTCTTTTCTCTGGGGTAACCACAGGCAGTTCAGGCTACTCAGCTGCTTGAGGGTTGTCTGGGCTCTGTGCAGTGTAACCTTCAGTTATGCTCAGAACAAGGGAAACAGATATTGGCTGTTCTTGATTTCCCTTGAAACCTCTCACTGATCAAACAATTCTCTCTACATGCTTTACTCTGAGAAAGAAGAATCATTCATTTGCAAAGGGGTGTTCACTCACTTGGTCCTTAAAGTCTTGATCAAGAAGAGAGAGCTGAAAATCATTTCTGCCTCCTGCGCAGTTTTATCTTATGCTAACCTGTCAAATTTTGGTCAAGTCTTTGCAACCTGCCTGTTGCAAATGATGTTGAAAGCCAAGGACTGATTTCCTTCTGTCTTTTTGGCCACCAGCACCCTGAAATTATTTAGGATTGGACATGATGGGTTATAAATGTGCATGGGACAGCAACTCATGTCAAATTCTTTCAAGGCTTCATATTCCTAGTAGGACAGAACTGCATGTGTGACACCAAACTGCAGAAATACTTCAATCTCTACTCCTTCTGGGTAAAGTTTAGTCTTATTTGGTCTATTAATAATGAATGTAAGGAGCACATTGGCATGGCACACCTCGACTTTGAGGACAGAAGAGTTTCAACACAGTTGCATTGTGTTTAAATTTTCCATACTGAAATGTGTTGGAAGTTGATCACCTATTGCTTTTCTTTATTATTATTATTATATTTATTATACCAAAAAAAAAGGAATACAAGATGAGATCAGATATAGCGGTTCCTTGTCTAGGGGGATCTTTTGCAGTCGGACTTGAAATTTCTGCTTTGCTGAGAAAAGAATTAACTTTGAAAGGGAAAGTTGTTGGTTGTGTTGATTCTGCCCTGATTTGGGGTTAATACATGTTTCATCTGAGAGTTTACATGGATATGTCCTAAGGGTAATGGCTGTGAAGTCGCAATGAGCAGCTGAGAACTGGATCCCAGTAAAGCCAGATGAGTGGTGAAATTTCCCTGAGTGCCTTTAAAAGCATGCCTTTAAAAACACCAGAAAAATATTTATTATCAAAGCATTAACATACTCTAGGTATTCTCTGAGGTTTTTAGATCCACTCTGACCTAAAACTCACATTTGCTCTGTGAATGTGAGGTTACTCCTTTCCTCTTTGAGGAAGGCTTGTGTTGAGACTTCACAGTTCATTGTCCAGAGTTTTGATGTTGGCTGCTGGCTGAATTGAAGGCTTATGAGCATCGAGCTGACTGTGGCTTGAGGAAACACCTGGGGCAGCAGGTGTTGGTGCACGTGATTCACTTTGAGTCAGAAGCTAAATCCTCCCTTCCATCATGGGATATGCACGTCCTTAAGGGCTGGGCTGGATCGGAACTGAAGCTGTGGCCAATATTTCCCAATAACCTACTGATGTTGGAAGCTCAGGTGAGGAGCAGAATATGGGATGTGAGGCACCAGCTGATGATGCCCTGTTGGTTTTGCAACCTCATTTTATGAAAGTCTGGGCTTCAAGAGCAGCATTGGTCCCTCATGGATGAGTCCCATCCCTGGCAGGGGTTTAAAAGCCATGGGGGTGTGGCACCTGGGGATATGAGTCAGTGGTGGCCTGGGCAGTGCTGGGGGAATGGTTGGACTCGATGGTCTTGGAGGACTTTTCAAACCTACATGACCCTTGGATTCCCCTGGGTTGTGTTTCAAAATGAAGTCACACTATTTCACGCTTTTGGAAATTTTCATGGTCGGAAAAATGAAAAAAGATTATTTCTAAGGATGCAGAAGTGGAGGAAGAGGGAATGAAATATTAATATGTGTTACCGTCTCATAAAAATTCATCTTTATTTACTCTGAAAACTGGAAGTGTATAATCAGCACAGGAAAATGCAGATAAATATATTTATGAAATACATATGGGTTGTTTACTTCTGAGTAATGGTGAGTTCCCCTCTGTGTTCAGGATGAGGCCTTGCTGCATGCTGAAGCATCCAATAAACAGAGTTTGTAGAAGGAGAAATATCTTTTACCATCCCATTTATAATGCTGGGGGGAAAAAAATGTTATGCTATCTGGCATACTGAACATCAAGAAATGTCTTTTCTTTTCAGTCAAAAATACTTTCTTTGCTTGAACAAGGACTTTCCCTGCAAACTTTGCCCAACTTGTGTCACTGTGTCCTAAATGAGGCAGCTATGGACATTTTAGTTGTCACATATTTTTTTTCTGTTATTTTTTTTCTCTAAAGATGGGTAAAAGGAAGGAGAAATGAAAAATAAAAAGAAACAGTGGTGACTTGCAAACCACAAAAAATGCACAAAGCCTGAAATGGAATACAAAGAGAAATTTGTAATTCACGTAGAGAGAAAAGATTTTGGAGAGGGAAGAATGTGTGGCTGGTGTATAGATTTCTGTGTACCCAATACAAAACAGAGAGTACAACATGTTTTTGAAGACATGTGGTAATTTTGACTAATTATGTCTATATTTGGAAATTAATTCAGCTATCAGTTTTGAAATAAAGTAACTTTTTAAAAAAACCTGATTTATTCAAAGCAAGACTGAAGTGCAGAGTACAATGTGACTTTTGACAATACCATAAAATTATTTTACTTTTATTTCTGAGCAAAAGTGTTTAACCCACGAGGATATTCTCAATCATTTCTTCAATTTTGATAATAGCAGATCTGGGGAAAGCAGAAAATGGATATTTCTTTTGTGAAGTATTTGCCTCTTCTTTTTTTTTTTAATGGGCTCCCACCCTGGGGCTGAACTAATAAAAAATAATGATAAATCTTGGAGAATTAGATGAACAAGGATTTCTGCACCGCTGTCACAAGGTGGGTTGCCCTGTGCTAAGCTCCATGCTTCTGCAACTAAACCACTATTGTCTCCTGAGCAAGGTCGTTTAAAGCTCACTTCAAAAAGTCATCATTGCTTTGAAGTCACAGTAGGAACATCAGTTTAGCATATCCTACAAGCAAAGTCTCCTGCATGTGGTAGATTGCCTCTCACAGGCCCTGCAGAGGGATGATCCAGGCTGAATCCTAATATATTAACTGTTTTGATGCATGCTTTGGTTTCCTGTGAGAGCTGCAGAAAATGGAGGTGAATCTCATGGTCTCTGGCCTGGGTGGGAAGACAGGGTTCATTACAGAAGGGTGTGCTGCTTTGGACAAATTTGGAGCAGAAACAGCAGAGCAGAGATAGGGGATACACATCATAAAGTCACCCCAAGACAGAGGAGCACAAGACTGTGGAGAGGGTGATGCAAAATTCGGCAGAGAAACAAAATCACAGAGTCACAGAATACCCTGAGTCCACACGGACCCCATGGAACATCAAGTCTGAACCCTGGCCCTGCACAGGACAACCCCAAGGATCCCACCCTGTGCCTGAGAGCACTGTCCAGATGCTCCTTGAAGCCTTTCCTTTCCCCATGTGTTGGGCCTCCTTGAGTGACAGCAAAAATATCTCTTAAGAACACACTTTTAGAGAGCTCTTGTGGGATTAAAGAAGTGCTGAACCAGGGTCAAACCAGCCTTGCATCCTTTGTGCTGCCTCCAGTGACAGGAACCCCAAACCCATTCAAAGTCTCCTCAGCACTTCTCCCCTGCTAACACCGTGTTTTGGCAGAGCTGCTCACAGCCAAAAGCCATGGAATCATAGAGTGCTTTGGGTTAGGAGGGACTTTTAAAGGTCAGCTAGTAGAAGCTCCTGCCATGAGCAGGCACATTTTCAGCTAGCTCAGGGCACTTGGTGCTCTGTCCAGTGCAAAACTCCTTCTTCTCTAGCACCACCATGCTCCAGGTAATCTGGCAATCTCTTGTAATCTGCATTTCCAGTTTGAACCCTTGAAAGAGATTAATTATTTTTTAGCTCCAAACCAACCTTTTGAATTCAATGCTTTTCTGAATGGGAGGAAAAAGAAGTCTTCTTTATCTGCATGCCATTGCTTTGTGCAAGAGCAGGACACAATTTTGAGACAGAACTGGCTGCTGGTGAGCTCAGCAGAGCCCCTCTGCTTTTACAGGGTTGCTTTAGGCTCTAATTATATTTTGCTCTGCCTAGCTGCCTCTAGGGTCCCTGCTACAGTGTCACAGAGAGCAAAATGGTTGGGCTGGGTTAGTTTTTCTCTCCACAGCATTTGCAGAGACTCAGTTGCTGGATACACAAGAGCAGCAGGACACCTCCAACCAGAAGGTCACAGGAAGCTAATCTAGGAAGAGGTTGTTTTATCCTGGTGGGATGAGCTCTCTGCCAGGAAAAACAAGGACTAAATTCAGATGTTTGCTGTGAATCAAGCGTGTTGGGAGGCCAGGTCCCAGCTCTGTGCCTAGCCATAGGCTGTCTGACATTTTAAGGATGCTCTGACCAAGAACTCTGTCACGGAGGAACATGCTGTCAGCAGCGGTATAAAGGAGCTTCCACTTTGACAAGTCACTCCTCTCCATCAAGAAGAGGTTTTGTCAGGCAGTTCCTGGTGGGCTGGAATGACTGACTCGATCTGACAGGCAGGAACCAAGGCATATGGATATTAAACCACCATCCTGAGCTCGTGCAAGGCTGTGGCAGACTCAGGCTGAAATTGTACCCTGTCTGCAGGTCCAGGCGCCTGCCTCTCCCTCCAGCAACAATTCTTTTCACACTAACCACAAAAGTAATCCTGTTCCAGCAGCAATTCAGAGACAGTAGCAGTGCCTCTCCCCTATCCACCCCACTGCCTTCCCCCCAGCCCCTTCCCAAATCTGTCTGCTCGGTGCTGAGCAGCACAGGACGGATCTCAAACACTGCCACTCTCAGAAGCGCTGTGAAAACAGAAGGATGATTGCTAAGAGTTGCCTTACGAGAAGAATCCATCGCTGCCTACGGCTCAGCTCCTTGCTTTTAACCCCACGTGCTTTGCCTGTGAGGGCTGTGACATTTCTCGGGTATTGGATGCTGCTGCCCTGCTCCGCGGTGGGTCAGGCACGGCTGGGAATTCACTGCGCCCCGCAGGAGGTGATAGCCCTAGGTAATGAAGCACAGCCAGCTCGCTTTTCCTGCCCAAATCTTGCGCTCCTGCTGCTGGAAGCTCAGCAGATTGTGTGTTAGCACACTATCTAGTGCCCCAAATAATAGTAGCTACAAGTTTTCTTCAGGCAGTTCCATCCTACGGTGCTTCAAGTGACCGTGATACCATATTGCTAAATAAATGACATTAACAGATGAATGTGGCACGGCTGGACAGTCAGCTGCAGCTTGCAGGTGGCAGGATTTGGCTGGGATATGTCCGTGCCTTTCCCATGGCTGGAGGCAGGACAGAGGCTGCACAAGAGCACCCAGGGGTGTTGGGTCTGGATGAAAAGACTCTGGGCGGTGAATGGGGCTAGTGCTGTACCCAGGATGGAGATGGCAGTGGGGACAGCCTGGATGGGGAATACTGGGGGGCAGGAAGGCAGCAGCCCCATGCCCTTCATCCCCTAGGAATGGTGTTGGGAGTGCATCACATTCACAGACATAAACCTCTTGGGTCTCAGTGGAGAGAACCTGACTCCAGCCCACAGCGCAAAATTAACCTAAAATTAACCTTTCCTTTTGGCTGTTGAAAGCTGAGTCTGAGTTAATCAGTAGCAGACAAGCTGATTGACTGACACTCCTCTGCTAAATTAATGCAGTAGGGTCACGTCAGTGCCACCCCACTGTTTCCCAGAGATGGCATCCTGGCAATGTCTTCAAATGCAGACACACAACTGTAAAGAAGAGGAAGGTGCTGTAACCACACAGGGCGTTTACACTTGTGCACTGCAATGTGAAATTGGAAAGACAAGAGAAAATAGCTACTGCTCTTCCTACTGATTTTTTTTTTTTTTTTTTTTTTTTT
>VXAC01008797.1:988534-1103005 GCA_013399225.1 Rhipidura dahli
AAAAACCCAGGCAACATCTTGATCTGTGTTTTACAGATGAAGTCAGAGCCAGGTATTGGGATTAAAAAAAAAAAGACAAGTGGGTATTTTTTAAAAGATGCTTCTGCCAGGGGCTTAAAGAATAGGGAACAACATCCACCCAAGATCAAAATGAAGAGTGCTTGACTTATGGCAGATCTCTTCCTGGCTGCAATGAGAGGTTTTTCTTGCATGCTTTTAGCAGCTGAATCCTCACTGTCTTTTTAAGAGGCAGCATCCCTTTCTATTTAAATTGCTCATCTACCATGTCACTCTGTAAGATGTGCTGATGTACGAAGCACAGAAGGACCCCTGAGCAGCATGAAGAGCTTCTCTCTTTGCTGCAGCTGAATGTCAAATTGCTTAGAGAGGGAGAAAATGCTGGCAAAAATTCAGTGTGGCTAAGGGTTTGCTTCCTGAAGATGGAGGAACTGAAATTTTCCTGAACACAGACCTGAGGATAAGGTGTGAGGACAGGTTTAAGCACCCAGTTTCAGGGTTGTTAAGTTGGAAAAAACTAAAGAAAAGACCTGATGAGCACAGGCTAGGCATAATTTGTGAAGCAGGAATGTGCTCTGACACAAGCCAAAGACCTCTAAGGCTCTTGAAGTAATTTTGCCTACAGAAACACATCAGCATGGAAAAGAGCCATGCCAGGACATGCCATACACCACAGCCTTGCTTATGGTTTAGGGGACAACATAAAACCCTCAGGGCACAGTGCCCAGTCCAAAGTGATGACCCATCCATGGGCTCAGGAGTCAGCTCTGCCACAGGGCTCTTTGTGCTGACACTGACAGCAGCATGGTTTGTGCTCAGAGCCCTTGGGAGCACTTGGTGTTCAAGCAGGAGGTCAAAAGATGTCATTCTGGACCTTGGATTTGAAACACAGACAGCCTGAAAAAAACCTTTAAAGGTATTTGATCTGGCAAATAATTTCACCATTGTTTTTCTGGCTGGCTGATGCAATTTCTGCAGCAACCATGCAAGGTGTGCTTCCTGCCCTGTGCTTGGTCACTGCTCCTCATTGCTCTTCATGTCCTCTGCATGTCTTCCTTGATGCTCTGCGTGCACTGAGACATCCTTCTGGTCTGTATCTGAGAGGCTTGAAGCCTTGTCCTGCAAGGGGAATGTAAGTTCAGCCACTGTGGCTTGTCCTTTTGAGGATCCTGGTAATCTGTCAGGTTCTTCTGGCTCCCAAAAAGCGGAGTGGAAAATTAATCACTGACATCAGATTAAATATTCTAGAGGAGGTGCAACGAACAAAGATTCTTGAAAAACGTGGTCTGTAATTAAAGATTGCAAGGTACAGTGGGTCAATTTTAGTTAGAGCAGATTAGTGGCCAAGTGGGAGCTGTAAATTGCACCATCCCCATCCTTGGTTAATACAAATGAACACTTTTGGTGTTGGTATATTTCTAGCAGGCTGTTAGAGCCCCGTGAACTGAAGCAAAAGAGTTAAAGAGAATCATTAAGCCATTTTCTCCCTTGTTGGAGCCCAGGTCTCCTCTCCTCTTTCTTGTTATTTAGTATTTTTTGCAGTTTTATCATTATTATTTTATTTGCCATGGCATGTTTTGCAATGGGGCGCCAGGGATGTCAGCTAGATTTCTAGCCTTTTCCCAGCACATTAATTAAACTGTGACAGGTGATTTTCCATTCTGTTTGGGCTCTGTCCTTGTAGGCCTCACCCTGGGATCTGAGAGCATCGCTGTAATTCAGGGGATGGTCCAACAGCCACTCCTCAAACATTTGCTCTCATGTCCTCTGCCTCAGTGGGAGCACATGCACCCAGGCCTCTACTGTCATTTAAAATAACTTTTAATATGCACTGATTATGGTGGAGGAGGTGGAGGATCTGTCCTGGGAGTGGTAGCCCAGTGTTGATGATGTTCCATGGCTCCTGAGACAATGCATTTCTGCAGCTGGCTGGGAAGCCCAGGAAAGATTATCCCCTAACTTGGAACCTGCCAAAGGGAAAAAGAGCTGCAAACCAAGAATCATGGTTAATGGTTGGACTGGATGATCTCAGAGGTCTTTTTCAGCCTTACTGATTCTGTGATTCTGTGTGTGAGGAGACCTGTGCATCTGACCCTTTCACAGAGGCAGCGTGCCCAGGACTCAGAAACACAGACGTGACATAGCACAGAGCTTTCAGTATCTGCTACCCAGGGCTCAGAAACAGGAGCTCTGTTGAGGGCTTGCATGACATCATGTACTGTTCAGTGGCAGATTTTGCATTCGTTTTCATCTGTTTTGTGTCTTGCTGCCTGCCTCCAGCACTCATTTTTCACAGAAGATATGGCACAAAGTGTCTGTCGTGGCTGTTTGCTTGGAGGAACAAGGTCGTCAGGTGACTTCTGTGGTAGATTTTGAAAGTTGCTCATATTAGGCCCAAATGAAATCACACTGAATGTATGGGAGCTTTCTCTTTAGTTCCATAAGAAACTGAGCTCACTTTTGCTGTTCTGGGAACCAAGTGAGTCCTGCCCTGATCCATGTGGAGAACTTGCTTCTCAAACTCACTCACATGATGTGTGAAATGTATGTGGTGTGCCTAACCCATCCATGTGGGTTTTTTGTGCCACAGATGATGTATCTTCACAGTGTCACAGCTCCTGGGCTTTACTCCTGTTTCCTCATTAAATAAAAAAGACTGGATGACAGGATTTTTTTTTTTTTTATATAAAGGGTGGCCACCTTCACATTTTTGTTTCATGCAGCGTGACTGATATTTCAGATGACAAGAGAATGCTCTTTTGGTTCATCCAGTTCTATGCCCTGCCATGGGTAAGGACACTTTCCATTAGACCAGGTTGCTCAGAGTTCCCTCCAACCTGGCCTTGGATATACCCAGGGGTGGGACATCAAAAACTCTAACCAACTGTGCCAATCCCTCACTGCTCTCCCAGGAAAGAATTTCTTCTGTATATACAATCTAAATTTCTCCTTTTGCTGTTTGAATCCATTACTCCTTGTTCTATCACTATGATATTATTTCCACAAAATACTTGCTTAGTATAAACTAAACTGCCAAAATAGCTCTAGGACAGAACTGAGATCAGAGGGGTCAGGCCTGAGCTTGGGCAGACACTGTAACTCATCGATGTTTGGAAAAAGCAAAGCTGGTCTGTAGGTCCGAGTTCATTTAATGCCCTTGTAACCACACCAAAATTTTCACTTTCTCTTTTATTTTACTCTTCAGTGTCAAGGCCAGGAACTGAATGATCTGTCCTCTTGCCCTGGGCAGTGAACACGCAATGTCAGAGTCCTGCCTATGGATTTTATTCCTCTTGTGGAGAAGGGGGTCATTTTACCAAGAGCCATGGTTCAGTCCATGCTTTCAAGACAGCATCAGCACAGCCCAAATTGGTCTGTAACGTTATGTTTTGCATCAAACCATCGAGTTATTAATGCACTGGGATTTCTGCCTCCCTCCTTGCAGTCAACAAGTACGTGGTCCGGGTTTTTACTGGTGAAGTCAGCGGCAGTGGAACAGATGCAGATGTCTTCATTAATATCTTCGGTGAGAAAGGAGACACAGGTATTCAAATGCAAATCATTCCCTAAAATATTTCCTCCTGCTCTGCAGGCCTGTGATCTGAACAACACACACAAGCAGCCTGGCAAACGCAGAATAATTTGGCTGAGTGAAAGGCATAGCAAATGGTGGTGTTAGCTCTGGGGGCCCTCACATCCAGAGCCCCTGGAAGATGCATCTGCAATGCAGCAGTTGTGGCTGGGTGTGGGCATGACTCAAGTTACCTGCCAGTGAAAAAAAGCAAACTCTGAGAAAATGCAGCATAAACCACCAGGAGGAAGCAGTGGAGTAAGTGCCAGCCCACTGAAGGGTCCAACACCTATGTGTGTTTACAGTGAATGCAGTGAGAGCTGTGGGTCTCATTTTCTGGGCACCTGGATGGATAATGACCTCCCTTCCCTGTGGCAAAGGTGGTGGCTGAGCCTGCTTGGCCACCTGTAAAAGGTTTCTATCAGTTGGGTTTAAATAGGGTTTTTTTAGAATTATGGTTACTATTTTTAAATGTAGATTGTGCTGCAACAGTCATCCGGAAACTTTAACTTCATTTTTAAAAATTTAATTAAATAATATTAAAAGATTTGCCCAAACCAAGCTCTCTGGGTCATGGTCAGAAGTGGGTGGAGATTCCTGAAGATTCCTGGAACCAGGGAGTAAATAATTTTTGCTTCTACCCTGCACCTCTCCTGTCAAATTTAAGAAATATATAATGATGTGGTGTCCGTCAAGTGTCCTTGAACAGATTAAAAAACCTGGTGGATAGGGCTCATCCTCGATTAATCCTCCAGAGCTTTACAAGGGGATTCATCTGATCTCACTGAAGACATCCCAAAGTGGGAGTCTGAGCCTTGGCTGGATGTCCAGGCACTCTGTTATACCCACAGAGAGAAATAACACCCCTAGAGAATGATTCATCCCCTCTAATGTAAGAGGGATGAGTTGCCCACTGACCTCTTTCCCCACACTGGTGCCTTGGGTGGGTTTCATCCCACTCACACCTGGGGCACAGCTTTAATGCTTTTCATAAAGGCAAAACCCCTGTGAGATCAGGAAAAAGCCAACAGCCCTGGCGGGGTCCTAATTTGAAAATAAATCCTTCCTCTCAGACACAGCAAAGAATTGTGTGTCCTGCAATGTCAGAATCTGCAGCTTGTGACCAAAGCCTTTCTTGAACAGTTTGGAGATTTTCAAAGACAGTAAAATTAAAAGGGAAATATGGTGGTATTAAAAAAAAAAGAAAAAAATTAAGAACCATCTGGATATATATTTCTGAAAGCTCTGGGAGCTGTAAGTAACTGTGACATTAGAATGGAAATCCTGGTCATTTGTGTGCTTGAGAAAAGGCACCTTTTTTATTAGAATATAAAATCCTCTACCTTTGCCTTGAATCCTGGGTGTAGAGAGCTGATATCTAGGGAATATTTGATTCAGTGGTGACATTCCTAAATATTCCTTCACTTACAAACATACGTATGCCAGTAACCCTTTCCTCCTTGGAGTTATGATTTCTTACTTATTTGGGGGGTTTTGTTGGTTTTTGGGGAGGGTTTTGTTGTTGTGATTTGTTGGTTTTTTTGGTTGTTGTTGTTGTTGTGTTTGCTTGGTTTTGTTTTTTGGGTTTTTTTACTTTTTTTTTTCCCCCTTCAGGTGTGAGGAGACTGGACAATGACAAAGACAATTTTGAAAAAGGAGCAGAAGACAAGTTCACACTCGATGCTCCAAATCTGGGAAAACTGAGGAAAATTAATATAGGGCATAATAACAAGGGTGGCTCTGCTGGCTGGTTCCTTGCAAAGGTTAGTTACTCCTGAGACAGCCAACACAAGCATCTTGTTGGCTCAAAATATCTCACCCTCTCAGTGGTCTGGTACCAAGAGATGTAAGGATAATTGCTGGTGATACAGGTTACTGAGAAGGACACAAATCATTTCATTCTGTTGACTTAACTCATTACCATGGCCATAAAAATACCAGAGTCCAAGAGTTATCTGTTAGGTCTGGTCACACTGAAAATTTGCAGACTCATAGCTTGCCCAAATTTAAGTGATTTATCACTGGCTCAGCAAAAGAGATAGGCCTGCCACAAAGACCCCTTTCTTCTCATTTTGAACTCCTGCTATGGGGTAGGAAGGTATTACAGCTTTTAGTGCAGTGGTTGAAGGAGTATTTTAAAAGGAGAAATCTATGTCTTTTCCCTCTAGTCTCTTTTTTTTTTTTCCCCTGCTGATGTAGTTTTACACAGCTGGCTTTAATCCAGGGAAGACCTGACCCCACATTTGTAAATCCTCAGTGACAGGATAGTCTGATGTATTACAAAATGCAAATATTAACACATGCTTCTCCACCACCACCACCACCACAGAATACAGCAGAAGTTACAATGCTGGCTGCCTATGAAAAATGTTGAAATCAAAAACAGAACAGTTGTGCTCAAAGTAACAAATAATGAGGGGGGAAAAAACACAGAACCTCATTCTCACACAACAGGTGCAATGACACGATTTTTGATGAGGTTGGTGAGGTTGCTCAAGTCCCAAAACCTGGTGTGGTGACTACTTGCAGCCAGCACACCAACCCTATACTCTGCCATGAGCCTCCAAGATGCTTTTTCATTAAGTAAAAAGCAACTCTGGCCTTGCAAACTCAAATGGAAAGTTGGAAAACTGAACTAAAATAGCTCTGTTGTTGTCTGCTGGTTTTAGATGTTTTTCTGTAATTTGGTCCAATATTAGCAGAGTCTAGTGTTGTCACTCCAGGATGAACCTGCTCTCATGTTTCTTGCATTTTCAGAGTGGCTTGTGCTCAGAGATGGATTTCCACCTCTAAATGTAAGAATAAACCCACTAAAAGGAGCCCAAAGAGGATCAGCTGGTAGAGAGGCATCAGAGTGTTGCTATTTCTCCCAAACCTCATCTATTTTAGTCTCTAACACTCCAGCTCTCTCATGGTGACAATCCCAGCCCTGGCAGACACTGCTGTCTGTGTCTGTGGAGGTACAACAGGACTCAGGAGTGCTACAGGCAACAGCATGGAGTGGGATGAGCAACAAGAGGGGAAGCTCTGATTCCCAAAGAATGGTTTCATAAATTCATCAGAAAGGACAGATTTCAGATTCTCCCTCACTGCTGAGAAAAGTGTCAAGGGCTTTCTATCCATAATAGTGATTTCTTTTTTCTCCCACTGAGGCATAACCCACGCAGAGTAGAGGTTTTGATTTCTTCTCTTCTGACCAAAATCCTTCAGTATTCTTCTCTGCTGGTTTAAAATACTATAGTAACTCTATGGCAGGATTCAGGAGTCCAGCAGAAGATATTGGTAAGAAACACCTCAGCAGGAGGTGCAAAAGACTGGTATAATATTCAAGGAGAATAATATTCCCCAGCTTGTTTCAGTAAAATATCACAGAAACCTGGAAGAGTTTGGTTTGGAAGGGACCTTACAAACCTTCCTGTTCCAGCCTCTGCCATGGAACCTGCCACTTGAACATCCCATTGTCCCAGGCTGCTCCCAGCCCCAGTGTCCAGCCTGGCCTTGGGCACTGCCAGGGATCCAGGGGCAGCCACAGCTGCTCTGGCCACCCTGGGCCAGGGCCTGCCCACCCTCCCAGACAGCAATTCCTGCCCAATATCCCACCTGGCCCTGCCCTCTGGCACTGGGAAGCCATTCCCTGGCTCCTGTCCCTGCAGCCCTTGGCCCCAGTCCCTCTGCAGCTCTCCTGGAGCCCCTTCAGGCCCTGCCAGGGGCTCTGAGCTCTCCCTGGAGCCTTCTCTTGTGCAGCTCAACAGCCCCAGCTGTGCCAGGCTGGCTGCAGAGCAGAGGGGCTCCAGCCCTGGCAGCATCTCCGTGGCCTCCTCTGCACTGGCTGCAGCAGCTCCAGGTCCTTGTGCTGTTGTTGCCCAGGGCTGGGGCAGCTCTGCAGGTGGGGTCTGACCTGAGCGGGGCAGAGGGGCAGAATCCCAATCCCTGCCCTGCTGCCCACGCTGGGGATCAGCCCAGGGCACGGGGGGTTCAGGGCTGGGGCAGGTCCAGCTCTCACCCCCAGCACCCCCAGGACCCTCTCCCAGGGCTGCTCTGTCCATTTTCTGTCCAGCTTGTCTTCGTATTTCCCCAACCCAGATGCAGGACTGTGCACTTGGCTTTGTTAAACTCCATGATATTTGCACAGCCCCACCTCATTGGTGGTCCAAGAGCCAAATCCTTCCAAATTAGGAACTCCTTCCTGACAGAGGGTTTTAATCTCTGCCTTTACAGTGGTTCCACCCTGGAATAACTGACTGGGATAAAGTGACATTACTGTGTCACACGAGCTCATCTGATGGTGGTCTGGATTTCCCCTGAAATTCCTAGGCATTATTTTGTAACAAGGCTGTAAAGCAGAGAGAGAGAACACAGCCTGTTCCCAAAGCAGAACAAAGGGCTGTCGTTCAGCTGATGGAGAACAGTAGCCAGCAAACAGGCTCTGGAGAGAAGGAAGACAGGCCAGCCAGCTGGTCTTGATAGCAGAGACATCTGGTCTCATACACCGCGAGGGATGCAGAGCGGGTTCACTGGATAAAAAAGAGAGAAAAGAGAAAAGCTGGGTTTTTACTCACTGATTGTCTGGAATTCTATCAGTACTAATTAGGGAGTGGAGTGGGATCTGCTTGAGTGCTGAACATTTTAAATACCAAGCGAGAGTGTGTACATTAAGCTTCCACTCTTCTACCACCGCCTCATGCAAAACCTTTGCTTTCCCTGCAGTATTTTTCCACGTTGTGTCTCTTTTCCCTCAGGTGATCATTGAGGACATTGGCAATAAATGTGTGTACCAATTCCCAGTCGGACGCTGGTTCGCTCTGGATGAAGATGACGGGAAAATACAGAGGGACATTCTTGTTGGGGGCACTGAAGCCACAGGTAAAATCGTGGGCCAGATCCGTGGTGGAAAATGGGGAATTAAGGTTATTAGCCATGCTTCCTTTAGAAGAATGAAAGCCTCATGCTCAGGGAGACCTGCAGCCAAGCATCTGCTGGTGATGTTTTGTCTGAGGGTTCCTGAACTGCCAACACACCTCCCACCTCTGTGTCACGGAACTGTGCGGGACCAACACGCTGCTTTATCACCTGCTGCGCCTGGACAGGGGGCTGAGGGGCAGAGGATGAAAGATGCAGCTTTGTGCCTTCAGCACATTGCTTGCCAGCACTCACAAAGTGTTTGTTCTTTCCAAATTCACAAAGTAGTGGATGTGGTACTTCAGGTTCTTGCCCGGGGAACTAAAAACATCCTTTTACAGAGCAAGAAATGGACTGCTGAGCTCCAAATCAGTCTTTTTTTATTATTCGACAGGGTTAAAGCCAGGAGTACCAAAGTTTATGTCTCTGTTAAAAGAAACCTCAATGTAAAGTCCATAACACATCATGAGGCAGAAGATTATTTGGATAGTGTTCTGCCTGTATTTATTTAATGGCATGAAGGCAAGCACTGTGATGAAGATGTAGCAACTGTTCTTTATTTCCTTGTATGGTCTTCAACATCTGCAGTCCTCGTACTCCCCCCTGCATGTGCATGAGGAAAGTGGTCTGGGTGCAAGATCCTCATGCAGGATGCTTGTTAGGAAAAATTAAGGCAAGAAAACTGAAAGAAATGTAATTCAATCCCAAAAATCTTCCTTTATATTTTACTATTCATGATTGTGTGTTTTATTTTCCTGATCTCAGGAGTTTTGTTGAAGATATATCAACAGTAAAGTGTGCTTGAGTACAATTTTTAATGTAAATTTCAAAGGGAGGATTATTTGTAAGACTGAGTTCTGATGTTTTTGCTTCATCCCAAGTCCCTATTGAAATTTTTGTCTGATTTAATCAAAAAACTTGGCTTAGGCCTTGACTATTTTCTACGTGCTGTTATAGTGTTTAGGTGTGTATTTAATGCCACAAGACAGGTTTAAGATATGCTTTTCTGTGAGGTAAGACTTGTGGGAAGAATTGTTTTCATTCTTAGACCAACAGCTGGAGATAGAAAACCCCCCCCCAAGGACATTTTTTATGTAAATAGATTTCTTTTCAGAAATATTTTTCTTTCTTCCAGCTGGGCTGATACCTCTCCCAAATCTTGTATTGCTGAGATCTGTGGGTTCTCACGGTGACTGCTCAGGTCCTGATGGCTTCAGCAGCATTATAGGCTAAAAAACAAATAGACCCAAAGTTTTCAAAGTTTTGTGATGCTGCAGATCTTGCCACCACTGTTTAAAGCAACCCCTCTCCATCCTCTCAGCATTCTCTGACATATCTGGTGCTTGGAATCTCATAATCAAATTACTTAGTGGCCAATTCAATTTTTTTTTTTTTTTTGCCTTTCTTCACGTAATCAGCATCACAGAGTGAATAAACAAAGAAAACATTTTTTTTTCCTTTGGGCCATGTGATAGGGAGTTTGTCACCCCAAGCCTGTTTCTTTTGGACAGTCTGAAGGTGGATGTGTATTTCTCAGAGTTACGTATGGCACAAAAACAAATCAAAGCATTGCACTGTGTGCAAGTCAGAACTGAAATAAACGAGTGGGAAATCAGTAGTCTCCAACATAAATCAAAATCATAACTCTCAGACTCTTTCCCTCCCTTCCTTTTTCGCCAACCAAATTCCTGATTCCTCCAGGCATTGTGTACAATGTGGCTGTAGTGACGGGAGATATCAGAGGAGCCGGCACCAACTCCAAGATCCACGTAATCCTCCACGGCTCCAAAGGCTTAAAGAACAGTGGGAAGATTTTCTTGGAAGGAGGTGAATTTGAGCGTGCCAGGACAGACCTCTTCAACGTGGAGATAGCTGCCCTTCTCAGCCCTCTCAGCAGAGTCACCATTGGGCACGATAACTGCGGCGTCAGCTCTGGCTGGTTTTGTGAGAAGGTGAGACTAAATTATCACAAACTCATGGAACCTCATTCAGGTTGGAAGAGACCTCTGAGGTCATGGAGTCCTACCAACTGGGCCAGCACTGCCAAGAGTTTTGTCTGCAGGCAGCTGTCAGGCCTGCTGCCCATTCATAACCTGACCCCGACAGCCCGGCACGGTTTAAAAATAAATAAATAAATCTGCTTTTGTTTGGAAGGCAATATCCCTGGTTTAACAAGTCAATATTATACATCACGCACGGGAGCAGCTGATTGCCTCAAAGGCACGTTAGATGCATAAGTCAATCACTCGCTAATTGGGTTGATTGCCCCTCTGCAGTCACAAAGATAGAGATTATTGTTTGCTCAGCTCCAAAAGCACCTTCAGATGTTCGCCCCAAGGAGCCGGACAGAACTGCAGCCTTGGATTGTGCTGAGCCTTTCAAAGTTATCATCTACGCTCAGACTTCCCTGCAGTTTCTAGCTGCTGCTTTGGAGGCTCAGAAATAATAAAAAATAATAAAAAATNCTACGTTCAAGCACATGGCTGTGTGATCCCTATATCCGTGGGTAATGTTTGGTTTTGTACCATCCAGTGCTTAGCACACATGCCAGAGATTAATGTGGCCTTGTGTTAACTCCCTACATCTGTGACTAATAAGTCTTGTGCCAGCTAACGCTTCCTTGTTTGCTTCCACCAGTGATTAATGTGTACTGGTAGATATCTCAGTTTTGAGAACAGAGATGGAGTGCCAGGGCAAAGAATGATAAAGAGGAGCACATCATAACCTGAACACATATTTGAGATACCCTCAAGGAAAGAAGTTTTGCCAGAAGATCCAGGAACACAATAGGGAATTTTGAGGAATGGGATGTTCCCAAAGGACCACCAAAAAACCCCAAAAGACCCCTACTCATATCCAGATAACTTCATGGAAATAATAAGCCTATATTCATGTATACAGGAGGTATAATGAGTATGTAATAGAAATGTGACAGATGTGTATTAGTTTCATGCGTACAGCCTGGTCTGTTTGGTTGCTGCTCATGATTTGAGGTGAAATTCCCATGCATCCAGCATTGTTAAGAAAATAATTTCATTTTTTTCAGCCCAGCAAATTGGTTGGAGAGTTTATTTCCTGGTTTTTGGTGACAACACTAGTTCATGTACCAGGTCAGCAGGAAGAAATGGGAGGTCAGAGAGGAAGTCAGGTGCCCACCCTGAAGCTATGACGAAATTCAGTTTTCCTGGCAAGCAAAAACAGCTTAAGATGGATGGCTGTGAAGGCTTTTTGTAGCCTGTGTTTTCTGCAGAGCCCTGGCATGCACTGGCATGGTGCAGGGCCTGTGCTGCATGCTGACTGCTGCAGACCCCCTACCTGTTCCCATTCCCTTCCCCTCCTGGTGTTTCACCTCGTCTTGGTTGACCCACTGCAATGTACTGCTGCAAAAAATGGGGATAACAAGACAGATGGGTCATAGCTGTACTCCAAATTGAGATTTATGCAACCAGTCTGGTTCATATTGGTCCAGAAAAAGCTGATTTTGAGAGCAGGATCAAGATCCAGCTCTGTCTTTGCTCTGGTTGTTTAAGTTTACAGTGTCAAGGACTTGCGGGGTGCCAGTAGCAGAATATTCAAGCTCACTTTCCCAATCTCTTTTCCCAGGTGGTGGTTTACTGCCCATTCACTGGGATTGAGCAAACCTTCCCATGTGGGAAGTGGCTGGATGAAGACGAGGGGGACGGTCTCATAGAGCGGGAACTCTACGAAATGGTTTCCCTGCGCCAGAAAAGGCTGAAAAGTAGGTGCACGTGTCCAGGAGCTTCCTGTGACCACCACCCCTCCTCCTGCAAGCAACGTCCCCCTGAGTGTCACCTGAGTGATGTTGGGTGGACCAGCAGACAAGGAGAGGTTCAAGTGGATTCAGTCACTGATTATAGAATGGTTTGGGTTGGCAGGGACATTTAAAGGTCATCTAATTTCAACACCCCTGCCATGGGCAGGGACACCTTCCACTGTCCCAGGCTGCTCCCAGCCCCAATGTCCAGCCTGGCCTTGGGCACTGCCAGGGATCCAGGGGCAGCCACAGCTGCTCTGGGCACCCTGGGCCAGGGCCTGCCCACCCTCCCAGACAGCAATTCCTGCCCAATATCCCACCTGTCCCTGCCCTCTGGCACTGGGAAGCCATTCCCTGGCTCCTGTCCCTGCAGCCCTTGGCCCCAGTCCCTCTGCAGCTCTCCTGGAGCCCCTTCAGGCCCTGCCAGGGGCTCTGAGCTCTCCCTGGAGCCTTCTCTTGTGCAGCTCAACAGCCCCAGCTGTGCCAGGCTGGCTGCAGAGCAGAGGGGCTACAACCCTTGGAGAATCTTTGTGGTCTTCTCTGGACTGGCTCTATCAGCTCCAGGTCCTTCAGATGTTGGGGCATGAGTTTCAGTTTGAACATAGTGCTTTAGGGGAGTATAAAATTAAGGTCCTACAGTATTTTGGAGAATTATACTCATTTTCTTAAGGTCCAGTGGGATTGGGTCTGCCTCAGTCATCATCTTACAAGGCAGACAAGCCAGGCTATGATTCACATCACTACAGGAGCAAAGCTTTCTTATCCTAGATGGAAACAAAACCTAAAAAGAATAACGAGACAAACCTGGGGCGGGGCGGAGGGGGAATGGGAAGAAGAACAAAACTCTTCCTGCTGCCTTTACTCACTTTTCTTCCTGACCTTAGAGAAATAAGAGGTGTCAGCCCTGCCCAGCTGCTAAAGGCGCTTCCCGAGGCAGGCTGGATCCCGCTGGATGCGGAGCCTTTTCTCCAGAGGGAGGCAATGGCTCACTTTTGCTGGGAGGAGCTGCTCCGTGCCGTGTGGGCATGTTCATCCATCCACACACGCTGCCTGCTTCTGCACCAAGCCAAACACACATCGCTGCTGCCCGTGTGTAAACAGAGCGTTTTAATTAGGGTAATAGACACGATCTAATCCGAGAGTGCTTCGGGTGGGCTCCTGCTTAAACAGCAGTTCATTTAAATAAGCTTTATCTAAATGTTAGTCAGTGTTATAACCACATTGCACCTCCGATGCGGTCCATTTAGCTAAAGCATCTGCAACCTTTAACCCCCTATTATCAGCTCTGATTGTTATTGACAGGCTAATTCCCTCACCACTGCAGTGCAGGAGATAGACAGAGAGCATTAGCCTTGAGAAATCTGTGACCTTTAGCTGCCAGATTGTAGAAGTGTAAGACTTGGAGTTAGAAAAGGCCTATTATGTCACCTCGTCTATCTCCCTGTGCATACAGGACTGTCCCTTTCTGCAGAGATGATCAAAGCTGGGTTGAACTTCACTCGGGGTATCCATGGTGAAACGTCTCCCAGCACTGCATCCAGAAGCTGCTCCCGCAGCAGATTGCAGCTCCATATGTAGCTTGTATTTATTCTTTTTGGTTTTTTCATTCCCTCCTCTCCTTATCTTGAATGTTATCCTGGAAACCGCTGTTCTGGGTCTAGTCCTCCCTGGTGTTTGTGCCCTGGGGAATATTTGCCCTGGCCCTGAGAATTTCCAGAGTGCCTGGATGCCTTGATGTGAAAGGATGGGAAAACTGGGGGATGTGCCCAGCTAGCCCTGGGAGAATGATGATGGGTATTTGGGGAAATGCCTGGCCTTCTCCTGCAGCTGCAGCCCTATCTCACCCACGTCTCCCTGTGTGGTTTCTCCCTGGCAGCCCTCTATCAGCATTTAATCCTGGTACAAGGTCCCATTTCCCGCTCCGTGCATGCTTCACTCCTCCTTTCCTCCAGCAGGAGGTCAGGGAGGCCAAACCAGACAGATGATAGCAGTCTTTGGTGTCTGGATTGCACTTGCAGTTTTCCCCAGGGAGAGCAGGCTGCTCCATCACATGCCATCCACAGACTTCTCTTTGCTTCATTTCTGCTCATCTAAAACTTGCTGGTGCTTTTCAGAGAGGAGTGGTCATGAACATCTTGTATATTATTAAAACAGGGGCAAAACTTTTTCTGAGAGATCCCTCTTACACTCATTTTTTTTTTTTTAGTAGCTCTTGTCTCTTTTTTATACAGTCAAATACTGAGTAGACCAGTAAAAATCTAATTTATATGCATGTCATCGTATTTTTATCTTCCATTCTGGGCTCTGAAGGTCAAGCCATGCTGGTGTGAGCTCGGGCATACCGAAAGGGCTAGCAATTCTCTCATTAAGATTTGTTAATAATTCAGCTGATGTCTGAGTGAGGAAAGAAGGCTGTTCCCTCTCCAGTGGGTGCTGCAAGGCCTGCAGAAGCAACACACATTATCACCAATAAAGAATGCAGATGAGGGGCTCTTTAGGGAAAATAATGTCACCTTTATAAATGCAACAATATTCTGGTATGAAAACAGATGTAAAGATGCTGCAGGTGGACTGGACTTACAGTTAAAATGTTGGATGAAGATTGGAGATTAAAATCTCGCAGATTGGCCACAATCTTAGGGTATGTCATGTAGTATTAAAAAAAACCCCAAACTGTTAACCACAGTCGTGTCAAATTTAGGCATTTAAATAATTTAAAACATCTTGGAAAATATCTTTACACTGCTCTGAGCATGTTTGTCCCACATGATGCAGCCTCACTAGGGATGGAGACCTGAGTGGGCCCTGAGAATGCAACAAGCATTTTTGGGATAATTAGGCCTGTCTCAGGAGGCTCATTATCTCAGGATGAGGTGATAACTTGTCTGTGTCGTATCCCTCCTTGCTCCAGACAGAGGACAAGTTTTTAGGAGCTACCTGGAGCTGCACTGCCCCATGCACAAGTAACTGGAGACTCCTTCTCTCTGACCAAAGGAAAGATGAATATTTCCCTGACTTTTATGCTCTTTGAAGCTTGAGTTGCAGGTGTTTGACAAGTGAGCTGAAGCTACAGGGTTGGGTCACACCCCTGCACTGCCCTGTTAGTAAAGTATAACAGGAGAATTCACCTGAAAAATGGTTATTTATGTTTTCCTCATTTTCTTTTAAGTGAAATCTCAGAATTATATTCCAACCTAATTCCTGTACATCATGCAGCAGCTGATTGTGTTTGTGCAGAAAAGGATGAAAGGTCTCTGTCTTCCTTTGTCCTGTCCTCTCTACCTACCAGGGGAAACAATGAGAATTATGTCTTTCACCAGGTCATCCTAAACAAATTACTTTTTAAAACAAGTGTCTTGAACCTTGCTTTCTAGAAAACCCCTGGTCTCTGTGGATCTGGACAAGTGACATCAAAAATGCAGGAACAGATGCCACCATCTTCTTCCAGATTTATGGAGACAAGGGGAAGTCAGATGAGATGAAGCTGGACAACAATTCAGACAACTTTGAAACTGGACAGACTGACAAATTCATGGTATGAATCTTTTGCAAGTGGTAGATTTGGCTTGGTATTGTTTTCCAGGGCTTTAGCTTCAATCCTGGGCAGAAAATCATCAGCACAAGATTTTTACTTCATTAGATCCTTCTAAAGTTGAGGTGAAGTCACTCCATTTGGTGGTGATGCAAATTATTTACTTGCCTATGGATAAGGCTTGTCTTCTCAAAACAGGGAATAGGCTGGTGTTTTTGACTTCTCTCTGACTGAGCTCTTAAAAGATGTTCAGAGGTGCCCTTTCTGTGCATGCTTTGCTGACTTACAAAAAAAGATATTGCACCTTTTTTCCCATTTACAGATCGAGCTTCCTGATCTTGGCACCTTTTATAAGCTTCGGATATGGCATGAGAAAAGAAATCCTTTTGCTGGCTGGCATCTGAATAAGGTGAGGGGACAGCCAGGGAAGGTAGACCTGGGGAGCCAGGCTGGTGACAGAGGTGTGCAGTGCCAGTCCTGGGTCGCTGTGCTCCCCAGCTGGCAGCTGAGCTGGATGTGCAGTGCTCAGAGATGCCTGCCTTTTCAGAGGACAAGATAAAATGGTATAAAGTTGCACTAGGAAAGGTTTACATTGAATATTAGGGGAAATTTATAGACCAAAAAGGTTGTCCAGCCCCAGCATATCTGCCCAAGGCAGTGTTGGAGTCCCCACCCCTGGAGGGATTTAAAAGCTGTGTGGATGTGGCACTTGGGGACATGGGGCAGTGGTGGCCTTGGGTGATTCTGTGTGTGTAAGAAATGAGAGCAATGGGAAGAGGCAGCTCCCAACAGCCCAGATTGATGGTGAAAATCCCCTTTTCCCACTCTTCCTGTGTCAGACAACTGAAGTACCCATCTCACTGCTACCAGGGTCTTTTCCTTGCTCTTCAGAAAACTTCCTGTTTGTAGACACCACTGCTGGACAGAAAGGCAAACCCACTCCTTCTATGGCTTGTTTACACTGCCCGTAACAAAACTACGGATTCCAGCAGTGGAGCATCCCCTGAAGAGCTGAGAATTCAGCCCCTGTTGTGGAGGGGGTGAACTCCTGCAGGCTGGAGGAGGCCGTGGAGACTGTGCAGAGGAGAGCAGCCCTGTGCTGTGTGGGAGATGAGAAGGGTGACCTGCTTGATCCTCACCCACATGTCCTTTGCTCTACCAGCATTGATTACCTTGCTGTCACCCCTCACCTGGATTTTCTGGGCAGCAAGTCCATCTCCAAGCTTCACCCCTACTCCTGCTGAACAACCTGGATGGCACCCTCTGCGCTTTACAAAACACACACTTTGCTCTGCATCTGTAAATAAGAGTGTTGATAAATCACAGCTTGCCCCTTGGAGCTTTCCTTTGTGCTCCTCTAATGTGCTTTGACAGATCCTGCTCTCCTGCACTGTCGTGGAGCTGTGAAGCCAAAGCCCATCTCCAGGGGTAGGAGGGCATCAAGGGCTGCTGCTGTCACCATACTGTGGGAGAAGGTGTCTGGCTGGGGTCCTTTATGACACAGCAGTTTCTGATCAGACTTTAGGCCGCTGCAATCATCCCTATTAGTTTGTTCACAGATGATGAACAAGAGTGTTTGTATCTTCCAGAGCTATGTATGTCCCTGTGGTATCTTATTTTCCTGCACAAAAATTATGTTCAGGAAGGACAAGAGGTGACTTAGAGTGTGTCTAGGATTCCCTTTTGGCCAAACTGTCTAAGTAAACCTGGTTAAGATGCATGAAATGCATTGATGTTCTTATGGTTGGGCTCATCTTAGGCCTTTTTCAGCTTAAATAGTTCTATGATTCCATGGCTTTACAAAAATCAGTCTGTCCATATACACCCAGTCTGATGTTTTCTGGGTGCATCAGGCTCATGGCACATGAATCCCATCACTTATGCATCCACTGTAGTGTCTAGGAAAGTAGGTGAAACCTGAATGATGCTTTGTTCCAGTCCTCACACATTTTGTGCCTGGTTTGCTTCATGTCAGGTCAGGCTTCCATTTTCTGTCACGAGAACTTAGGACAGCCACTCTGGTCAGTCCAAAAGTCCCTCTAGCTCAACATCCTCTCTCCTGTGTCACATAAAGGTCATGATAACAGAAGTGTGAGAAAAGGAGAAGCATTTATGATACTTCCTACCAACATTCTTGCAGGTTTTAACTATTTCCAGTTGGGCACTTACTTCCTAAAGACACCTCCCTTAACAGGTTTTTCTTCCCCATTATTGGTTCAAAGTTTCCAGCCTCCCCTCAAACATTTAAACTTTCAGCAACCTTAATAGCTTTTGGCAAGGGCTTCACAGGCTGATTGAGTCCTTTATGCTTAGAACTTTGTTCCACAGGCATCATTTGATGCCCTGTATTTCTCGAGGCAGAAGAGGGAACAGCTGACCCCTCTCTGCCTTCTCCATGTCACCTGTGATTTTACAGACCCTCATCATACCCTTCCTTTACACACTTCAGCAGACAGCTGCAGACCACCACTTTATTTGCTCATTACTCCTTTGGAAGACACTGCAGACCTTTTTTCAGCATTCTTGCCATTTTTTTGGGTTTCTTCTCACTGCACTGATTCTAAGCAGTGAGAACCAGCAGCACAAGCCCCATCCACAATCTGCTCCTTGGGGTTATAGAGTGGCACACAATGAGCCATTTTCAGAGCCACAGAATCCCTCAAAAGTTCCTCAGTGCCATGGAGTGATTGGAGAAAGGAGGAATGAAAAGCCATCAGCTGTGACAGACTTTGCTCTATGCATCACTACAGTGCACAAGCCAGACAGTCTCGTTATTAATGTGTTTTATTTCTCTGCTGCTACCTGCTCTTGCCTCCCTGGCAAAAACCTGTCAGGATCTTGTTGCTTTTTTGCCTTTAAGCCTCTGAACTCATGCGGTGTTTTGGTTTAATGAAGGTAACTCTGCTGAAAACGCTGACAAAAGAAAAATACTCATTCAACTGCGGCCGCTGGCTAGATATAAATGAAGAGGACAATGAGATCGTGCGGGAGCTCCCCGCCGAGGGATCTCTGGTGACTGAAGTCATGCCAGGTGAGAGCCACAGGCTCTGTGCAGGGGCTTGCTTAGGACCTGAATAGAAAGAAACCCTCTTTGTGTGAGAGATGCACAGGCAGACCGATGCAATTCAATTAACTTCTCTTTCTGGCACTTTCTCTCTGCAGTATTTTCTGTGTGCATCATTAGCTGCATGAAGCCTGAGAAATCCCAGCCTTCTATTATTCCTTCTATTATTTTTTTTTTTTTTTGGTGTGTGTGGAGCAGATTTCTCTGTGGTGGGAAATGGGAGAGATCCGGCCACAGCACGGCTGTTTCCAGGGCTTGGGGTTTTTTTTAACTTGTAATTTTTTTTCCAGTCTCCCTTAAAATGTGAAACGCAAGGTTTGAGGAATATTCATGGAAAGCAAGCTTAGCTGAAATGCAATCTAAAATTTGACAATCATATTTTGGGCTTTAAAGTTTTATTTAGTTATATGCAAATTTATGCAGCTGTATGTATAAATATATAGTAAGTTGCACAGCACAGTAGTGTGTGCATATGCATCTTTCAGTATGTATGAGCAATCCAAAGTATTTATTCTTTTAATTGAACTGGAGATTTAATTAAGGAAAGCTACAGAACTTTGCCCTGGCTTTCTGAAGTGTCCACTTCTGCCTTGACCTTGTGTCACAAGAATTAAATCTACTTAAAGGGAGAATTTAAGAGAGTAGAACATCTCAAGGTGGTCAGTGGGATTTTTCATTTTTCCACAAAAGCACCCACACTCTGTAGACCTCAAGTCCCCCATTTTCTGAAATTTCTGTTTCTGGCACTGGTGATCTGCATACAGTGGAGCAGTTTCTCAGAAGAGGAAGAGTAATTGTAATTGCAGATGTTATTAAAATGTAAATAAACCTGGTTTTGAAATTTATTTTTAATCAACTGTGGAGAGGGCAGCTTGAATCCTCACTCAGGCACTTTCCTGTGAGGAGAATTTGTGCTGAGCAGAGGTGAGATGCAGCACCTCCGTGCTGGGTTGCAGGTGGCTTTTGGAGGGAGGGTGGGACCACCACTTCTTGTCCCTTCCCCAGGCTGGGACAAAGGGGATCTCTCGCAAAAGCTGGTCTGTGGGATGGCTCTTTGTTGTGATATTTCTTCACAATGGTGTGAAATACTTCACCCAATGGGGTGGGAGAGCAGAGAGGAGGGCATGGCCAGGGGAGGAAGGTGGCAGATCAAAATCCATCCAGAAAAATCGTATGAAGACCTTAAGGGTGAAAAGCAGGCATGACAATCCAGCCTCTAGCATGAAGTTTGGACTCTTGGAGGGATGATCTGGGGGGTCCTTTCCAACCTTTGTGATGTAATGATTTTATGATTCTAACAGTCCCAAGGGAAAGGGCCTAATTTGGCCTGTCTTGTCCCATAAACCCATGAAGAGCCCATTCCTCAGATATCTCTAACTTTCCTTCTCTAACTCTTTTTGTCTGCTTTTCATGCCCCTGAATGCTGAAAATGCGCTGTTTTCCCCACACACATTGCAAGGTTCCCCACCCCCAGGGCCATCTAGGGAAGGTAGAAGGGGAGGTAGAAGGACAGGGGCACTCCACTTCCTGAGGTTTTCCTTGAAAGGACCAGCATTTTTATGTCCTTGTTTGGAGGGGTTTTATGGGTTCTCTCAATGCTTCAGCTCTTCCTATTTCGGCTGTTCCCCTCCACCTTTTCCTAGTGGCAACACGGAAACGTACAAGTCAATACATCAGCAGAAGTACCAGCTGGAAGTACGAACACTTAAAGTTAATTACAAGCCTGTCGAAAGCGCAGTAAATTTAAACGGCGATTAATGGCGTCGCCGGGATTGTTTCGCAAATTTGTGTCTCCCCAGTGATCAAATACCGCGTGACGGTGTGCACGGGCACCGTGAGCGGGAGCGGCACCGACGCCAACGTCTTCGTCTGCCTCATCGGCGACCAGGGGGACACGGGTGAGCGCGTCCTCTACAACTGCATCAACACCGTCAATAAATTTGAAAAAGGCAATGTAAGTTTGCACCGCAGCACCCCAACATACGAGGTTTTTAAAGAGCATAGTGATTTTAATTTTTCTTCTTTTTTTTTTTCTTTTTAATGTGTGTTTGTAAACTCAGCTGATTTCTTTGCCGGCTCGGGCTAGGGCAGCAGGGAGAAATAAATCTTGTCGACAGAGCATCATAACAGGTTGCAGCTGGAAGGAGGCTTAGGTCGGGGACAGTGTGCCCTTGCTTGATGTATGCTCATGAAAGAGTCTCTTGGTTTGCTCCCCAGATAAGTTCTGACTGCTGAAATTGCATCTTCAGATTGGGGAAGGCTTCCAGGAAATCTTCCAAGAATAAAAGGGAGCCTTTTCCATTCCATCTAATATAGCAAAAATTTGGCTCCCTGGGGCAGAGGAAGAAAAAAGCATCTTATTTAATGTGAAAGTCAGAACCCAAAGCCTAACATGTTTCCTTTATAATTCCTCCAGTTTCCCTCAACCATGCTGCACTCAATTTTATGTCTTATTTTCAAACTGATTTTCAATACATTTTTGTCTGTCCACGTCCAGAATGAAGGGGGGTGGAAACGGACTGAAATGAAGACAGCTTATTCCCTGGAAAGCTGGAGATAATGAAGAAGTCAAATTGTAGTTAAAGCCCTTGCTGCTTTGGCACTATCAGCAAGCAAATAGTTTGCTGATCTGATCTATAGGGTCAAGCTACTTAATATGTATCCAATTTTGGATCTCTAGGGTCCAACTTAGACTGGTAAAACATAATCAATATCTCCAGAAGGAGATTTTGAGAATCTGATCACAGAACTCTGCAGATTTCCCATCCCTTGTGTCATTATTTGATTGAAGGTTCAGAGCAGAAAGAAAATGAAGATAAAAAAAGGAGGTCAAGTTTTCAAAATAGACCATTGAATTTAGGCTTCTGAAATATGCATTAGCACTTTGAATTTGCCTTTGAGTGTCCAGAATTTCCAATTCTTCACTGAAATCACTGAGCTCTTCTGGACTTTAAAAGAACTTTCATCAAGTATTTTTTGTTCTTTTAAGATCTGTCTGTGGAAACGTGGCAATTACATAGTGTGAGTCCATTCTGCTTCTAAATTATATATAGGTTTGCATAAATTGGCTTTGCAAACATCTTATTTTTCTTGCCTATGCATTGACATTATAGATATTTTAGTTTAAAAAGTAGGTTCAACCAGTAAAGAATGGCATTTTGTCATTTGGTGAAGCCTGTTTTTGTCAAAATGGCAGCAAAATGAGTCGTGTTTTGGTGCTGAAGACTGTTGCAGTGCAGTTCCAAAGAAATATGTTTGGTGAGCAGAGAATACAAATATTTTAAACACAGATGCTGGCTATTTCATGGGAGGCTTCATTCTTGTCCAAGTTCACATTGGGTGAGACTTGGATCCACTTAGTCTAGTGGAAGATGTCCCTCCCCATGTCAGGTCCCTTTAAGGTCCCTTCCAACCCAAATCATTCTAGGGTTCTGTGATGATTTTATAACATTTGATCACAAAAATAAGTCATAGGCTAACTTGCATGAAGGCGGATAAAAAGGGGAAAATCATTTTGGCAATCAAATGATGTGATTAATAGTATGCAGATGACATAAACCAAACTGGAACCTATTAGCTGAAAACTGCTCCCCAGGCACGAAGAGCAGAAAGCTGGTGAATGAACAGGAAACTGTTTAAGAATTGATCCTGACAAACTTAGAACTCATATATTCAAGAGGCTGAATGAGTATATCTGCACTGATAAACTCAGATACACTGTTAAAAAGAAATGTTGCTAAGTCAGTACGGTCTCTAATCTACAGCTACTTAAACCAATAGTACCTTGATTACCAATTTAACTTAAAAAGTTTGCCTGCAGATGCAAACTAACAGCCTGTGTAGAAAGTAAGATTTAAAGACGCCTCTAAATTAGTTGTTTGCACTGTTGAGGTTCCAGTTAGTTACTTACTCATTAATTTATATCAGCCATTAATAAGTGAGGTGAGCATCAGGCCTAATGAATTAAATTACATTGACTTGGACTGAGTCAGTGAGGGTTTGATGCCTTAAATCCCCACTTCAGCAGTTTTGAGTGTGTAAGTAGCACTGGCATATGTAAGCCCATCACTAACACTTTAAGCAGAGGCAAAATGCTTAGCTGCCTTCATTCTGAAGGTCACATTGGAGCCCTAGATGATGGCATAATTATTGTTGTTTTAACAAATTTCAGTATTTGCTTGAACACTGCCTTGCCACCGTGCTTTCTGGGAGCTAGCTGGGTGTATGCTACCACCATGAGTGCTTTTGGGAGATGAAGAACAAAAAAAAGACAGTGGTTGGACGCTCTTTCTCTTACCTAAGCAAGGCATCTCAGCCAGATGGCAGCCACAGCAGTCGTGTCTCCTTGCTGGGCTATAACGCTGCAGATGTGCTGTGTGTTTGCACCCAGTGTTTGCCACGCCTGTGCCATGGGTGTGCATCTGTACGTGTGCCACACATTGTCTGGCCTGGTTCCCACAGGAGTAACTCACTCTCTTAATGCATTTCTCTTCCCTCAGCTGCCAGGGACTGCTGGTCCCAGTGAGCCCTTCTTGAGGGGCCATCCCTTGGGCTAATCTCTAGGTTGGTTATTTGAGCCTGTTTCCAGGGGGAAAAAAAAGAACAAAAAAAAAAAAAAAAAAAAAAAAAGGACATAAAATCCATGTCTCTTGTGGGATATTGAGGGTATTTATCTGCTGGGTTAGGTTCACACCACCCTCCTAACACAACTCATGGAGCAGCTGGAAATACCCCTGTGTAGTCCTGCCCATGGTGGCAAGCCAGGAAATTAAATGGGGTCAAATTGTACTCAGTAATCAATGCTGTCTGACTTTAACACAGTCTTTGAACTGTACCTCCTAACACCTCTGTAGATTTGGTCTGAAGTGGCCTGCTTCTGACTTCTCAGAAAGCTTATATCTGAGCAGGGATTTGAACTTGGATTTCCTGCCTCTCTGTATGAATTTCTTAATAATCAAATTACTTCTCTTTTTTTACAGTTGTGGAGGGCATGAAATGACATGGGAGATTTAAAATGCTGGCGCATCATATATTTACAAATCTAACCTTACACATCTAGCACAAATATCCAGGCTTTCTATTCTTTGGCAAATTTGTACTTTCTCTGTCACCTTGTGAAGAACTGTCTTGCAGCGTGCTGATGATGTTGGTTTGATTGCAATAATAAATTTGGGTTGGTTGCTTGCTTTTAAGGAGAAATATTGCCTTACCTTTTTTTATTCTCCTCCTCAAAGGCTGATGAATTCTTCGTTGAAGCAGTAACACTGAAGCAGGTGAGGAGGGTGAGGATAGGGCATGATGGCAAAGGAGGAAGCAGTGGCTGGTACCTTGCCAAAGTGATAGTGAGGGAAGAAGGACAGCCAGAAAGTGAGGCTGTGGAATTCCCCTGCTACAGGTACTGGAAACAATGCTTGCAAATTAAGTCTCTGTCTATGCATTTGCCAGACTTTGAAGAGCCTAGCTGTTGGACCATGACTGGAATTTTCTGAGCATAGCTTAATCCTTTTTATTTATGCATTCGTTCATTTATTTTTGCTAAGCCTGAAAGCAAAGAGTGTGTTTTGGGAGGTTTAAGATACAATTAACTCCCCTCACCAAATGACCAGCAATCTGGATTGTGAACTTCTCAGCAATAAGCTCCATAATGCAGAGAATTTCCAAAATACAAAACACAACCTTCCAGTACCACACCCAGTGTCACTGCAATTGCCTGCTGCAGAAACACACTCTGCAATCTGCTGCTGGTGTTACTGCATGTGTGGAACGAGGTTCTGGTCCCTCACATGCACATCCCATCTTTCTGGGAGCAATGGGATGATATTTTTGTGTTGGGAGCATGAAAAAATTGTTATGCTGCCATCTCGAGAGGTCCTTGCATGAGGGGAAATGCAGATCATGCAGACAGTGGTAGAGCAGAGGGCTGAGGCTTACCCCTGTGGGTGGGTTACAAATGCAGTCTTCTCTTCCTTAGACAATCAAGTGTCCAAAAGAAATGTGCTGTACTGAGGCTGCCTGTGGGGAACAAGATGCATGATCTGTCTTGGCACTAACAGGGATCTGCCTCAACACTGCAGCACAAATTAGCAAGAACTGAGTGAAAACGTTAGAGATCAACTGCAGGGTAGTTCAGGGTCCCACTTACCCTCTCAGGATGTCCACCCTGTAGGATGGTCGTCCACTGAGATCCATTTAACAACACCAAGTACCCCTTCTAAAAAATCATCTCCCGGGGATAAGTGGAACTGTAAAACTCAAACACCATTATTTTAAAATTGAAGACAAAGGTAAAGCCTCTAAGCTGGTTACTTATCTCTTGTCTTGAAAGAACTCCACTATAATGAGGGGAGTCAGCCAAAAACAAAACAGGAGCCAGCCCCAGCCTCTTGGCGTTGCTAAAGCCACGTCACATCAGAGAGCAAACTCACCGGGGAGACAGCACGGAGCAGCAGATGCAATGTCATCTTAGTTGTGAAAAGCAAGCCAGTCTCTCCCTTTTCAAAGAGCAAACAGCCACATAGTCGTTGCTGCCTTTTGATCCATATTTAACAACCATATGTTTTACCGAGTTAAGCAAGCAAGCTAGACAGGTTTTTCCTTGGACATGAAGTGTCCACGTGAAGGGCTGTTTTGCTCAGACTCCTCAGAGATATTTCTTTGTCTAACTGCACTGTGCAGCTGGCTCATTTCAGAGATTTCCTGTTTGAATTGTCTCCTTATGTGACTGATAAACTGGGTGTCTTCCACCAGCTTGGAGTGATAACCCCCTTCCCCTGAGGTTTACACCTGTGGATCAGGAGCACCATGGGCATTCCCCTCAGGCCAGGGGCGGAAAAAGGATGGAGAGAAAAAACCCAAGACCTTATCCCCAAAATATTCATGGTGTACCTTCAGGCTTCAGGTCACCAGCGATGGAATTCCACTCTTCTTATCTTTCTAAATGTCTCATTGATTCCCCAAATGATATCAGTGTTGCTCGTGTGGCTTTATTTGCTGTCCTTGTGCCAGCATTATCTCTTTCCTCTCAGATTGAGAAGGTGACATGACTGATCGCCATCAAGCACAGGGACAGCTGCTCCCTCTCGTTCCCTTTGGTGCCCGTGTCTCCTGGGAGACCGAGGCATCATCGCAGTGTACGGGTGTCGTCATGGACTCTGGAGAGATCTGAGGGCGAAGGTGCTCACCCACTGCATCCTCCGTGTGAGGGACAGACATTTCCATGGCCTGCAGCGTTTGGATGTTCCTTTCCACTCCTGGAGGCCAAGGACAGCTCATGTCCTCGCTGCTTTGGTAGGAGATCAGGGGGTTCTGCTCCACCCGCCTCTTCAGAGGCAAGGTGTTGAAAAAGACTTGTCCAAGAAGAGGCAGGGCTTGTGAGGTTAGTTAGAGACTCCGTCCAAGGGGTACACCAGGGAAGAATCTCTTTCTGCTTGGCCAGTAGACATGCTGTTCTCACTGCCTTTATCTCCAAGACTCAATTAACTCCCACTCTTCTACACAGCACAATTGCACTGGAGAAAACGGTCTGGAATTGGTCTGGAGAAAACATCTTTTGCTGCTGAGTTCATACTGAAAGCTACTCCATTGACCTTGTGACACTCAGCTGCTCCTCTGAGACAGCCAGGGGACAAAATGCCTTCCAGCAGAAACACATCTCACCTGTGCAGAAAGCTCCCTAGGCTCCTTACCTCTGTGCAAACCACGCTGCAGCTGCACATGGGGAGCAGATACTCTATCAAAAATCTGCCTAATAAGCTTCCACTCCAACTGATGTCTTGACTTACCCTTGTAGACCTTCATTACATAGAACTTGTTGAAGTCTCTGTTCTTGTTATTTGCATATTCATATACACAACTATGTTTTGCCTTCTAACTTGAAGAAATCTTTTCTGTGACTCCACAGGATCATCTATTCCTTAGTAATCACAAGAGCTCTGTGAGAAGAGCTGCCTTTGTTGTACAAGGGGGCCAGCAGAGATAAAGAGAAGCTAAGTGGATTAATTGTGAGTTTGTGTCAGATTCAGGAAGAGCACCAAGAAATAATGACTCCCAGGCCTGTGCTTTCAACTCTTTAAACATTTGGCTGGGAGTCAGTGATTTTTAAAGGGGTCATTTGATCCTTGCTTGCCTGAAGTAAATGCAAGTTACTTCTCCGAGCGTTATTTGCAGAATTACCAGTACATCGCTTGGATGCAGTACTATTCCCCCTTTACGGCCACATGGCATTATAGTATCCATGCTTTTAGGAACTGAGTCATTCAGTGGCATCACTGAACAGTTTATACCTTGTAACACCTGATGTGGTTTAGCTATTGTGATGACGAATACTGCTGAAAAGCTCAAAATTAAGGGAGTTCACCTTTCGTCCCAGAAATGGAGCCAGACTTTATTGGAGATCAGAACTGAGTTGTGCTGGTTTCATTTTCTCCTCAAAGCTCTCTGGAAGTCCAGGAATGGACTAGCTGACACGCTCTAAAACAGCCTATTTTTTATAATATTTAAATCCCAGACAGAAATGAATTTTCAATCAGACAAAGTCGTGAGTTTGTGATAGGATAGACTTTTACACGCAATAAATCATTACAGCTCCACTGAAATCTTCAGTGATATGTCATTACTCTTTTTTTTCCTAAGCATATGGTCCCTACCATCCTAATTTTTATCCAGCCCAAGCATAAGGGAACACTGTTACTTCTCTGAAGAACAACAGACAGACCATGAATGGGATGATGCACTAGGAGGCTCCTGCAAAAGAACATTTATTCAATCAAATGCCAAAAAATGTTCATCATACAAAGGAGACAGAGAAACCTCCTTTTCTTGCCTAAAAATAAACTGAAATGTCTATCTCCTTTTACACATTTTTGTATATAGGTTATATTTAAAGGCACACACAAATACATATGTGGCTCTGAATCCAATGGATGTGCCAATCATTCTAATTGCACTCAGGCTGGATTTCAAATGCTGCACATGATGTCATACCATATTTTTTCCAGTGGTCACCTGACTCTCTGATTCTCTAGAAATTCTTTCTGCAGTGGCTTTCATGTCATATTTCTGTCCTCTTTGAGTTATATTGGTCATAAAGCATCTCTTTAAAATCAAGGATGTGACACAGGACACAACTACACCCTTGCAAAATCCATAGTGGCATCTGAATTACATTCACTGAAATCATATAAAGGCTCTGATAAAATAAGAGATTTTGACATGCCTTTTGTGCTAGGGATGTGATGGCACTGCACTGAAATATTCCATTTTCTTCAGCCAGATGTGTTTATAATGTGTCAATCCATTTGTGTTCGGTGTGAGACTATAAACCCCTGGTTTCAATCTGCTGCTCAGTGATATGCTGTTGGAATTACACTGAAGTGAAATTAGGATATTGATGCATATGTGATGAAGGGAAGGGACGCAGTGGCATTGCTCATCCAAATATTTCCTGTCACTAATCTTCTTGAGAAAATAGTGCTTCTGCCACTCCTGGCTGTTCTCCTGGCTGAAACAGCACAAGGAGCTTTAAACCACTTCTGCTGATAAACCTCCCTCTTCCTCCTCCAGCCCAAGACATGCTCCTTCTCTTGCCAACAGTATCTACCAGCAGTGGTAGAGGGAATTTCTTTATCTCAGGGTGTGTCCTGCTTTTCTGATTCGCTTTTCTCCTCTGTCCTCACTGCTGAAGCAGTTAGCATTTGCTGTGCTGCACACAGAGATCTGTTTCTCATGGGATGTATTTTCATCCTGTCACCTCAGCGCAGGAGAGATTCACTCAGGTTTATCCCAGATACCCTTAAAACGTCAGCAATGGCAAGGGTGACAGAAAACAGCAGCATGTCCACTGGCTACAGAAACAGCAGCTTGCAGGGCACAAAAACCAGGACAAGGTCTACCTTGTGAACTTCTGCCTTCCTGAAGGCCCTGCTGAGGTCAGTGGTCCTGGGGTGGTAGAATCCAGGCTTGAGTTTCGTGGGTTCTCCCAGCTGACATCCATGTACACAGAAGCATCTTGACTTTTGGGATGACGTGATCCCTTAGCCACTGGATACCTGTCCAAGGACGTGAATCCTGAGCCAGCATCAAGAACTACATGATACAAAGGTATTAAGGATCATTCCAACAGGTAAAATAACCCCATCCCACCCCAGCCCCAAAATACCAAAACAGGCTTCCTTTCTTAAGACAACATGATGTATTAGCATGCTCTCACTGCAATCTACCCTTGCTCAGTTCTTGACATCAGCTTCATGGTCTTCCCCACAGGTTTTTCTTCTCCTCTATCCCACTACACCCCTCAGCCTCCTCTGAGGCACCATATCTGGTGCCCTTGCACGGTGCCCGTGTGATCATCACATGTTCATGTGTTTGTCATCTTCATGCTGACCACCTGAGCTTTCAGCCCTGTCCAAGGCCACCTGCACAAGGCCACCTGCTTTACCGAGAGAAAGGGAAGAGTACGGGGTAGAGTGCATACCCAACAACCTCCCAAAGCTTAGAGGGGAGCTGGGGCTGGAGATGTGTGTCTGTGTGGTGGCTCTCCTGTGCACCTTTTTTTGCATGACAACACTGCTGCTTGTGCTTCCAGGACCTGGCTGGCTCCAGCTCATGTTTGGATTTCTTTCCTGGTGCTGCTTTTTTTTTTGCATGGTTTCTTTGTGCTTATTGTTTTCCTCTGGTTGGGAGGAGAGGGGAGAAGACTGGAAATATAATATTCCTTCAGATGGATGAAAGGGGAGATGTACCATCCTGGATCTTCCAATATCTGGTCCAACTGCTGATGACTGTGAGCTGTGCTGGCTTTTCACCATCAAGGCACCCTAGGTTTGATCCAGCTCTCAGCAGCTCTCTTTGTTCACATCCCCAGGTCCTGGTTATATGGGTTGTTTTCTGGTTTCCATACGTGCTGACTCACTGTCAAAGATGAGAACTTTGATGGGAAGTGAGCTCCTTTTTGGCACACGGGTCATCCAAGGACAATGTGTGTGTCACAGTGACACTGTGGGAAGCTCACAGGGCACATGGGCTGCGTGTGTTTGTGCAGAAGCACATCTGCTGTGGTCCAGTGTGGCCACCTTTAAAAAGAAACAGTTTCTTGGGCATTTGTTTTTACTCCTCCTGGTCCTGGGAATTGTTAAAGCCATTTAAATACTCGGTGTGACCCGCCAGAGAGTGCTCATTTGTCCTTTTCTCTCTCCTGCTGGTTCAAAACAGTATTTTTAGCTGCAAAAGGCACTGCTGTAGATAGAGGTGTACCTGGGAACAATGGGCATTCTGGGAACTGCTCCTGCTCTCACAGCACTGTGGGAAGCCTGACCCTAAACTGAAGCTTGCAGGAATATACTGAGTGCTGCAGCAATCTGGGATTGAAGAGGAAAGAGAGAAACTTCTGCCAGGGCCCTGGATGTCATCATGTAGTTGTTGCTGTAGGGCACATGGTGGGATTGGGGCTGTAAATTCTTTATCCCTGAGGCTGGAGGAGCAGCTGTGAAGGTTATCAGGTCAACAATTGGTTCCCCTCTGTCTTGGGAGGGGACTTATGAAGGGGGACTGAACAGGGAACTTCTGAAAAGGGCAAGTAATGGTAGTATAAGGGGGAAATGATCTTCAGCTGAAGGAGGGCAGAGAGATTAGATATTAGGAAGAAATTCTTTACTAACAGGGTGGTGAGGCCCTGGCACAGGGTGTCCAGAGAAGCTGTGGCTATCCCACCCCTGGAAGTGTCCAGGGCCAGGTTGGCCAGAGCTTGGAGCAACCTGGGATAATGGAAGTTGTCCCTACCCATGGCAGGGAGTGGCACTGGATGGTCTTTATGGTCCCTTCCAACCCAAGCCATTCTGTGATTTTCCTTTCAGAATTTTTTCCCTTGAGATCATGCCACAGTCTGCTTTGTGCCCAGCTCCTCTTCTTAATTAGTCTAGTTGGATCTTTAATGTTCAAAAACATAGCAAATCCTTCCTTTTTGGTGATGCCAGCTGCCTCCATGTACCCAGCCCTGGAAATGGGAATAACATAATTCATCCCCTCCCTTTAGTAGTAGAGGCTGCAAGTCTTTCTGGTCAAAGACAGTCAATTCTTTCAAGACACTAAGACTGCCTGTTCACAGGAATAACTAGTGGTTGTGGAGTTTGTGCTTTTCAGACATATGGACATCACAGCTGATGCTTATCTACTCCAAGCAGAGCTCTCATGGTCCCTCTTCTTGGAAAACTGGAGGTTTAAAATGTGGCTGCCGTATGGTCTGGTCAAGTTCCTGCTAAGATAACAGAGATGCAGAGCCCTCTAAAAACGTCTTTTTGATGGTGGTGTGGATTTGGGCTATGTGTGAAGCCAGTGCAGATTTTGAAAGGTCTAACAGGTGCTAATTATTCAAAGAGAACTTACTTCTTTTTGTAAACCAGATGGCTTGACAAAAATGAGGACGATGGTCAGATTGTCCGAGAATTAGTGCCTGCTGGGGAGTCACCGTTGCTAAAAAGTGAGTTTAGCCTGGAAAAAAGAAGGTCTGGGTTTGAGTTGCATATGGATGTATTTGCTTTATTCTTCTAAAGCCTTGTCAGTTCCCAGTAAATCTACTGGGCCTTTTTTGCCATTCTTATGCAAGAAGCTGCAATAAGTCGTGCTGTAAGAAATGCCTCTGAATATTAAATTCTAGCTTATGAATGGAATTAATCTGTATAAAAGAGCATAATTGCAACATTATATATGTAGAAAGAAACTTTGATTTTTAATGCTGTGATTTGTTTAAGAACTGCCTATTTGTGTATCTTGGTCCGAAGGATCTTGAATTGCCACTGTTTTAGTGGAGTGAATTCCTAAAAATAATTGCATTCTCAGAAGAAAACAACCAAAAATATTATATTGTCCTGTTCTGGAGAACCAGGGCTCCAATGTTACAATTTTCTTCAGAAAATGGTGCTCGCAGAGCACAGGTTGTTTTGTTTAAAAAAAAGAAAAAGGTCAAAGTTATTGAATTAAATTGTAAGTATAAAAAGAATGAAATAACCCCATTTGCCTAAGTGCATTTTTATTGCCTGGGTAATCATCTAACAGTGAGAGGGAGGCATACAGAATATTTTATGCTTACTAGTGTAACTACTGGATCTCTTATTTTTTGGTGAAAAATTCCAAGGTGCGGAATTTTAGGTGTGGCCCTAAGATGTTGGATACATGAATGGAAAGCAAAGTCCTTTCTGTGTCTGCGTCTGGAGCTCTCCTCCCCTATATCTTGTTTGAAGCCAATTGCTTGGCTGGGCACTGGAAATGCCACTCATGTGCCTGTGTTTTGTACATCGATCTCACTCCAGATGTCAGTTATCACATCAGTGTGAAGACGGGAGATATCCCTGGTGCCAGCTCAGATTCCAGAGTTTTCATCAAACTCTACGGTGAAAAAGCAGACTCCAGCAAAGAGCCTCTCTTAGTCTCTGATAATGATCTAGGCAATTATTTTGAACGTGGCCGAGTGGATGAGTTTACCCTAGATATGATGGATATTGGAAAGGTAAGAATTAATTGCAGGTGGCTCCATACTTTGTGCAAGTGTTCGAATTCAGAATCAAAATAACACTCAATACTGAAAGTGATGAAAGAACCTTTTGTCTTTACATAGGCTATTAACAGACATATTAACCTATTACACAGGTTTTAAACCCGTAATCTATTGTGCATGATGGCATGTGAGGAGAGTTTTAAGTCTATAGTTAAACACATTTATAGGCTATGTATCATAAACAGATATATAGATTATGTTCCACTTGAGCACAGTGGAAGAACACGGTGCCAGGGTAAGAAGATTGTTATATATTAAGCAAATTCTGTTGTCTTGGGTTTTTTCCCTGCCCTCTGGGTTTTTGTCTGCTCTTTTCAAAGATCAACCGAATACTGATTGGGCACGATAACGTGGGTCTCCGGTCCGGCTGGTTCCTGGCCAGTGTCCAGATCACAGTTCCAGTCCAGGGAAGGCAGTACATGTTCCCCTGCAACCGATGGCTTGACAAGGATGAGGCTGATGGCAGGGTGGAGGTGGAGGTCTATCCAAGTGAGATTTTGCCAATTGAGAAACGTAAGAGAACGTGCTGTTTTGTAGTTAGGGCTAAATACATATTGCTCCCGTTCTTGAGGGCAAGGTCACCGCTGTGTTAGGCACTACAACTGAAAATCACCATCCCCATAAGTTTATATTGGTGAGGAAAGTAAAATATTCTCCTCATGTTTTTTAAAGGGGCTGGGAAAACATTACAGAGATTTTCATCTCCATTTCCTGAGACCATATGAAAAATTTACATCCTGGGCAGCACCACATGGCACAAGACAATGTGCTTCTTCACTGCAATATCAGTGGGTTCTGCTTTTTTCTACATTTATCTGCCCCAGTCCTTTTTTTTCTCTTTATGCACAGGCACATGTCCCATCCTGTCTTTATTACCCTGTTTCCTGGAAGGGAGAAGCTTTTTGATAAATAAGTGCCAAATCCCTACTGGCCACTTGACTTTTATCAGTAGACCCATTTTCTTCTAAGGCTACGGTTAAAATTTGCCGTCAGATCCTGAGAAAGAATGCTGTGTTTTTCCCCTGCTCTCTGTAACACCCTCCCTCGTACTGTACTAAGGAGACCATTCAACCACTCTACAGTTAGTACTGAAACAAAATTCCCTTTTAAGGCTCTGTTTTGCACCCCTCTGACGCTGGCTTAATACTTGTAAAAGGAAAACTATTAGGTTAGTCCTCAGTGAAGAGTTCTGTTATCTCACATTTAGTTTGGATAAGGGCAAATGGTCGGCTACATGGACATTTGTTAAGACAAGGTAATTTAATTTCGAACCTGAGCCCCCGGGAATGTCGTTATCTGAGTTTCTCTGCTGATTTAATTGCTTTATTTTTGGACTAGTGATAAACTATGAGGTGTCTGTAGTTACTGGAGACGTGCGAGCCGCAGGCACCAACGCCAAAGTCTTCATGCAGATTTATGGCGAGACTGGCAAAACAGAATTGATCATCTTAGAAAACAGATCCAACAACTTTGAAAGGGGAGCCACAGATATCTTCAAGGTATGATGAAGGCAGTCACTGACACTTCTAAGAGGGGAAAGAAATGATCAGCCAAAGCTGAGACATCAATAGAATAATTGGCCCAATGATACAAAAAAAAAAAAAATACTTTGCAAGATAATTGTGGGTCTGGTGGTATCTACTGTTCTCTATCCATAGTTTTGGAAGGCTTTTAATTTCTTTTATGGGGTTTTGTGTTTTGTGGAGGGACTTTCATCTTCTGAGGGGCCGCTAGCAAAGGTGTCACTGAAATTTATGATCTAATAACAGTATTTGTTTATATTTACTTTCAAAAGGATCTCAAAAGGCTTTAAACTTTGGGCCTGACCACATGTTATTGCCAATTCTCATTGTGTAGCTGGGGAAAAAAGAAACCCCACAAGGAATCCCAGGTTTGCCTGTGGTCACACACACCATTAACTATGGGTACAGATGTCAGCCCTGCAGAGGTTTTCAGCTGTAATTCTTGTGAATGTGTGAATGCCCCATGGATTTTGCAATGCCTGCAGCACTGTTCCAGTGGGCACTGCACAGTCCTGGTGCTCGAGGTGCACAGCACAATCCAGGCACCGGGATGGTCAGAATTCAGGTTTATACTGCAGAGCCCACACCTCTTTCTGAGCATCCCAGCAGCAAAGGGCATGTTTGGAGGGGTGAGAAACCTCTGACATAGCTCAAGGGAGTGAGCCAGGATTTGTGCAATCCAGTAAGAAGTCAGGCTGATGAGGCTGAGCAGCAGGTGTGGATCACCATATGGTCAGGCATCATTGCCCTTTTGGACCAATACTCTTTTCTGCCTTGTTAGCTTGGAGTTTCTGTCCAGAGAAGCCAGGGTTTGGGGGAAATGAATGGTCTTGGCAGTTGCCCTGATGTGGGACCAGAGCAAAGACAGGATGCTCTGTCAGGACACGTCAGAGCCACATCCTCCTGTACTGAAGGAGAGACCAACATCTGGACAGTGAAGCAGAGAGTCCAGATGGAAGCAGGATTTAAGGCACATCTGTCCTATGTGCTCACAGTACAAGGCTTGGCACAGCAGTGCTTGCATCTTCTGAATTTGCAGTCCCACAGAGGTTGGATCCATCTCAGCACAGTTAATCTTGAAGGTAATTGCTGAAGCTCCCCTGAATCATCAAGACTGGGATATCCTTCCTGCTGTCAGTGGCCAAATGGAGGTGCCTTTATCCACAGCTTTGCCAGTTTTGTAATGTGTATTTTTGAGATCAATTCACCTCCTCCTGCCTCATTTTCTTGCTTTACTGAATGGAGTTACTGATGTTTATCCATTTTTAATGAGTTTTTGGGGATTTGAAATGACTAGTACCTTACAAATGTTTGCTTTTTAAAAACTCTCTATAATTTTAAGATTAGGTTTCTCCAATTTTAAAGGAAATAAGCTTTCTAAAATTTATGAGTAAGAGCTATTAGCCAATATCAGATTTATAATAAAGCCATATGTACAGCGTTCTGTTTACTTAGCTGTGCTTATATCCTCTCTCTGATATTTATTGCCAGATTTGAAAATTATGCCCATTTCTGTGATTTTTTTATAAGCACACAAGGCAGAAGCTCTGGAGCATTAATAAACAGATCCCCTATCTCTTTCACTATATGAATATTTACAAAAAGACGAGGGCAAAAATAAGATTCTGTGAGCTACATGATAATAGGAAATGCCATCAGTCATGGATAAGGCATGCAGGATGATTACAGCAAATCTAAGGGTAAATCCATGTAAGGAAAGATACATTCTTTATGTCAGGACAGTGGGATCAATTTCAGTTTTCTGATAAGCATCTTGTGTGCAATTGATTTTGCTGTAATCTACAAAACGCTTCTAGACTGAAACCTTACATGCCAGGTTTCAGATTTCAGCCTGAAGCAAATGTTTGTGATTTTTATAACATAAACACTGCATAACAGCATAAGCAATCATCAAAAACAAGTCATGGGTTGTTGAAGGATTGTGCGGAGTAAAATCTTCTATCCAACTCCACTGCCTGGTAATCTGGAGGGATAATCTAAACCAAGAAGGTATTGTGTCTGCTGTGCTGATTAGAGAGACGTAAATCTTCTTACTGATCAGCCTTCTGCCACTGAAGCACTGTAACCACCAATGAGTGCATCCCCTCTGCACACCAGTGAAGTGAGAAAATACTTCTCTAATTTTCCAGATGAGAAGGAAGGAGAAGGGCCCTCCAAACCCATGGTCTGAGTCAGAGATCAGGTTATATGAGTTAACTGCCTTTTCACTGTACCATTATTGCTTCTTGCTGGGTTCATATCCTGTGCTGAGTATGAAAGGCATTTTATTATTAATTTTCAAAATACCTGATGCACTGAGAATCTGTAAAAACCTGGTGTGGTATTATCATATATTTATCTTTAGTAACAACACAGAGACAATACAGGCAAGGAGAGCAGTGAGGAAGTAGGGAGCCAAATAAATACAGATTTAGCTTCTCTCCTCACCCTGGCTGCTCTGAATGTCTTCAGCTCAGTGTGTTCCGATGAGATTTGGTAATGGAAAGTATGAAATAGTAAACAAGAAAGGAAAAAATAAAGGTAAACCTGCATTAAGAAATTGTTCCTACTCTTGTTTAGCTACTTTGTGTGACAGAGGCGGTGCTCCTTGTTTTTAAGAATGCGCTTTATGAAACTAAGGTTGTCTTCTATCCCCCTGGGTGCTGACTTTCCCTTGGTGGCAGAGAGAGGCTGCAGATGTTGGCAAGATTTATAAGATTCGGATAGGCCACGACGGGACAGGCATTGGGGATGGCTGGTTCCTGGAAAGCGTCACGTTGAAGCGCCTGTCCGGGAAAGCGAAGGACTCTGATAAAAAGAAGAAGAAGAAAAAGAAGTCTGATGAGGAGGAAGAGGAGGAGACCCAGGCAGAAGAAGGAATGGATGTCTACACCTTTGTGGCACATCGCTGGCTGGCTAAGGATGAAGGGGATAAGGAGCTCGTGGTGGAGCTGGTGCCTGACGGAGAATCTGACCTGGAGGGTAAATACCAGAGGGAAGGTGTGTGTGTTTGTGTGTATCCTGCCTCTGCATGAAGGATGATAACCACACTGTGCTGCTTGGCAGGACCATTTATCCCCCACAACCACCCTGCTGCCCCAGGCATGCACTGTATCTTACCCCATGCTGTGGTGGACCAAGCTAGGGAGGAAGAGGATGGTGGGTAAACTAAGGCAGAGCAGGGAAGAGAGAGCCTGAAATTGGAATATCCTAAAGGACTTCTATAGGGCTCTCCAGAGCTCATCTGGGGCACTGGGATTGAGAGTCCCAGAGGTTACCACTGCAGCTGAGAGTTTAGCAAGATGTAACTGTTGTTACGGCCAAGGAGATGGGCTGGAGGAAGACAGATTTGCTCCTATTTTAAGAGAGAGGCCAACAAACTCCAGGCAGACTCTTTCTGTGCTGGCATTTCAGGGGTCACACACCTTCACGGTGAGACATGGGTTCGATGAAACGTGGCCAGTTCCGGGGCCCTCCTGACCTGCCTTTGCAATTTCACTTGCAGAAAATACGTATGAAGTCCACGTCCTCACTGGGACTGTGTGGGGGGCTGGGACGGATGCTAATGTCTTCCTGAGCATCTATGGCATGGAAAGAGGAGACACGGGTGAACGCCAGCTGAAAAGGTCAAATAACCTCAACAAGTTTGAGAAAGGACAGGTAATGCATGAACTCCACTCACTCAAGCGAGCAGAAGGCTGGCAGGGTTCTCTCGGTTGACGTGCTGGCCATTCAATGCAGTCCCTTCTCACTTCTTTCAAATGTGGTTTATTTCTGAAATATATTATACAAAGCAAAATGCCTCAAAACATTTTCCGGGGGAGATACCTTTGAATAATAAGCTGAGCACCAATTCCATGTTGGAGCCACCTTCTGCAACTGCTTCTTGTAAGCCTTCTGGTAATAATGCTTCCTTTCAGGAATACTTAAAACTTACAAACTTTAAATTAATTTTGGAGAGTATTTGTGGGGCAGTTCAAGTATGTACATATTTAGATGCAAATACTATTCTAAATGTTCTAGCCAACCAGCCAGGGAATAAAAGCAATATTACACAGTGTGCTGTAATTACATTATAATCCAGTCCGATTAAAGATCATCTCTTTTATGTTGAGTATTTGCTATAAAAACTTTATGAACAATTAACAAGCTACTGTTACAGGCAGGAGTTTTTCAAGAAATAATTTTGAAGAACAAAAAATTATAGAAACAAAAAGCAGCTGTGGAAAACTTACAACCACAAAAAAAAAGAGCCTAAGGTTGTTAAATAAGCTGTTAGCTGTGATTTATGAGCTTGGCACTGGTGAAACTGCAACCTGCACATGGTTCTTCATTCAGTGGGAAGAGCTCCAAGCTGCAAATGTAATGCTCCTTACTCTTGGGAGTACAAACCCAAAGTCTAGCAACATATTAATCACCTTAAGATGTTTAAACTGTCATGATAACAAGGACCATCCTGTCACACTAACAGAGTTAATAAATTATCCTCTTGGTTGTGGTAAACAGCAAAAGGAAGAAATTCTGAAATATTTGAAATAAAGCATATGGGCTGTGTTTTGGGGCTGTCCCATGTAGAGCCAGGAGCTGGATTCCGTGATCCTTGCGGATCCCTTCAAACTCTGGATATTCTAAGATTCTACATAGAGGTGTGCAGGAGAATTTCCACAGTCTGTATGTCCTTGTCCAGTTCCAGATTCAATCTGTGGGAAAATACTAAGCCTGAAATGAATGACATTTAGCAGAGTGAAGTTAAACTTACAGGAAACTGAAATTGGGATGAAGAAAAGAGTGAAGGGGTGGGCAGCTCCAAGGCTATTATTGCCTTGTAGGAGACAAACATGAGTGTTAATGGGAGACCTCACAGATCTGTCATTATTTTTGTACACCCACTCAAAGAGTACAAAGAGAACTTACAAACACCTATATTTTAATGGGGAAAAAGATTACCCTTGGCCATTTACTGCCTTTCTTTCCTTCTTTGTTGCAAATACAGTCATTTGCCTCTTGCCTCCTGTGCAGGTAGACGTGTTCACCATCAAAGCCATTGATCTGGGAGAGTTGAAGAAGCTGAGGATCCGCCACGATAATTCTGGTTCCAGGCCCAGCTGGTTCCTGGAGAGGGTAGAGATTATTGACCTCAAAGAGAGCACCACGTGAGGAGCCTGTTGCACCCTTTTCATGTGGTCAGAAAAGGGGCCACGTTCTCAGGAGCCTGCAGAAGCGTGGGGAGGCAGAGGAGATGCAGAAGGGCATCACTGCAGCTCCTCGCCAGGGAACAGGGAGCGGGCATCCTTTGGGAGCCTCGTGTCTCTGTGCCATGATACAGAGAGTGGGGCCATTCTGGGGTACCCATGTGGAGGTTTTTGCAGTCCCAGCAACTCCGTGATTTGGGAACCAGCAGTGTTTGGAAGGGAACCTTGTAGCAGTGCCAGCATCTGAGAAGCAGCAGGGGGTTTTGCCTCCAGCCTCTCAGGGGTTTGTCCTCGGTTAGCTGATGTCTATGCATCAGACTGGAGGTTTCAAGTTTCCCAAAGCCCATGTTTGTGGCCACTCCTCCCCTGGTGTCTCTGTATTGGCCAGGTGACTGTTCCCCATCAGCCATTGGCTCCATCTCCCTAACCGAGCGCATAAATGACCTGGGTGAGGGAGGAGCCGGGGTCATTCACCATTTTCCCTTCTGGTTTGCCCTTTGTTTTTCCTCTGTGAGGAATAAAGTTATTTATCCTAAAAGGCAGTGGCCCGTCCGTCTGTTGACCTCACAGCAGCAGTCACCGCCGGTCCTGGAACAGAGCTCAGGAAGCGCAGGGGTTCAAGACAGCCTTTCACCAAACTGGGCTGGCCAGGACTTCTGTGAGAGCTACTGAGGACCAAAGAGAGGTGGCCCCCAGTGTCCTGAAAAGCAATAGAACCTCAGCTTTTTTTGTTTCTCCTGGGAGGGACTCATCTCTCCCTCCTGGAGCAGAGGCTGCACTCAAGCACTTCCTTTCTAGGTCCTGCTTTGGAAGTCTCTGAGCTCACGTTTTGTTTGGGCCAAAAGGAAATTCTGATCTGAGCAAACTCTCATGATTTCCACAGACAGCTGGATGAGGAAAGAGTGAGCTGTTCTAAAACTGAAATATAGGCTTACCTTTGAGCTGCAACATGCTGGAAATCACACACTTAAAAGTTGCACAGTGCTCTGATAGATGGGACCACTCATAAGGACAAGATGGGTCCAGTCTTCATAAACATAAAATTCCTGGGAGACTGGAGGGTCCTTCAAGTAACCAAACTTTTTCTGGGAGTGAAATTAAAATGAATCAATCATGTGAGGCTGGCAGCCCAGAAACAGCACTTTGTAGTATGTGCTCCCTAACCTATTTATGGATTTAGTTCCCACAAACACCAGATCTTGAGGATGAAAACAGATGTACTGCTCGGCTTGAAGTAATCTTGTTGTTCTATTTTTTTCTTCAAGTAGCCTCTGATGTGTGCTTGTGTATGTTACTGAAGCCTGTGAAGTCCTGTGTAAGCACTGGGTGCTGCTGTCATTTTGTAGGTATTACTTCCCATGCCAGAGGTGGTTGGCAGTCGAGGAAGATGATGGTCAGATTGCCAGGGAGCTGGTCCCAGTGGATGAAGCATTTGTAAAGAAAGATTCAGAAAATGAAGGCCAGTCTCCTGCAACTTTGGGCCTGGAACAGAAAGGTGGAATATATATGTTGGCCTTGCATTTCTTCCAGGGTGGGCTTGGAAAGGAACAGGTTGTTAGTGCTGTTGAGGGCATTAGCAGTTATCAGTAGCAGTTACTCACTGAGCTGTGTGTAATTTTGCCCCAAAATGAAATTTTCAGACCTGAGTGAAGTGTCAAGTGTGTGTCAGACTCAGAGGAGTGGACCCTGCTCATTTTCAGTTGATTCAATCACCTTGCAAGGTTGGACCCAAAGTGACAAAGCTAGGAAGATGGATAATGTGTTCAGCCATCATTTTTGAACTGAAATGCATCCTGGTAGCTAAAATCTAAGGAATAAATCTCCTTCACTTCACATCATGGGCTGTAATGGTTAAATGTTCCAACATGAAACTGAGCAGAGAGAAAACACACACAGAGAAAGAGAAGAGGCCTAAATTTGTCTCTTTCCATCTTGCTCCTTGTGTCTGTTGTCCTCCAAAATAACTTTGCCTCACTTGTAAGTAATTTAACCACAGAGCAGTGACACACTCCTGGGTCCGATCCTGCAAGGTGCTGAGTGCCCAACACTTCCACTGATTTCATAGCCAGAGAAAGGTTTTAAACTCTTCCCTATTTCCCCCTCTGATGCTTTTAAATATATGAATAATCCCTGAAATCCCCTGTGTGGTCAAAAAAACTCCACAAAGTGTTTATCCCGTTGTTTCAGAGGGATGTGCTGGTTGACCAGCATCTTGGAAAGATGTGTCCAGCTAGGGAGGAAATATTCCATTTTGGAACTATTGAGGTTATAGCAGCTGAGTGAAGACCATATTAGACTTTTCCACCTTTTTTTATGAGTTTACTGCACTTTCTACATTGTGGTGCACTAGAAACCTCCCTACTGAAGCTGTTCTGAAAGGTGTGTTTGTGAATATGAACTGTATATGTCAGTGTACACACCTTCTGGTACCTGTTGTGTGCACATATATATATATATATTTGATGCCAGCAAAATAAAGGGGGAGCATGGGGATTTTTTTTTTAAGTGAAATATTATTGTCAGAGGCAGCTTTGAGGAGGGTTAGAGGTTCCCAGGAAGCAAATGGGAAGGCTTGAGCACATTTCTTATCTGTAGATACGCAGGTGATGTGCTGAGTGACTGGAACAGTAGAAGATTCTGGAACCAGATAGCCCAGCTCACCTCAAGGGCTACCACAGCATAGGACAGGAATTACAGAGTACAGCATGGCTGTGATCAGTCAAAACAAAACTCAAACCAAGCACACATTTATGCAAGGAAAAGTAAACTCCTGGTCAGACTTCACAATCCTAATTGAAGATATTTTATCTGGCAGCTAAATCAACGACATACATGGTGAAAGTGAAAACCGGGGACAAGAAGAATGCTGGGACAGATGCCAACGTCTTCATCACACTCTATGGAAGTAAAGATGATACAGGTATGGCTTCAAATTATGGAAAAGGGTAACAACTCCCTGTTTGATACCTGAAAAGAAAGCTCATGGTTTCTTTTCATTTCCTCAATACCCATTTCTCACTCCTTTTAGTGCAAATTCATGTTCTCGCAGTCGGCACACACATCGTGGTAACTTGGAGCATGGCAGCAGCTGCTGTAAATCACTGCCAAACTTTGCAATCCTGATTTGCACCAGCTGCTGGTCTAAAGGTTTTAATTTCAATTATAGTAACAGCACAGTTGACTGGGACTACATTATTGAGTAGTGAATGCAGTGGATGATTTGCTTTCCTCAGCAGTGAATCAGCATGCTCCTGAAACCCAACCCTCCTCTGCCTCTCTGAGTGGTCCAGAAGTATTTAATCAGCTGATGAGCAAATCCTCTTGGAAGCAGCTGAGACGTGTGTGCAGTGGCTGGGATGCCTGTGAGAGTGACAGGGAACTGATGGGTAGCACCGATTCCTTCAGCTGCGAGCACAGCACGACAACATCGTCCCCATTGCACTGCCAGAGGATCATTCACGGGAGGAATTCTGTATATTTTGGGTGTTGATACAGACTTGAGCTCAGAGGGAGGGACAAAGCTCAGATCTTGAGATGAAAAGCCAATTTTTGCATTTTAGCCACTTCCCTCCTTCCAGTGTTGACATTCCCAGAGGATTTGTTTCACAGGCTGAACAATGTCCTTTTGCATCGCCACAACAGGGATAGTCAGCCTAAAGGCCTCAAAGATTAACAAGAACAAATTTGAGCGTGGGAAGGTAGATGAGTTTACAGTGGAGTCTGTGGACATTGGAGACCTGAAAAAAATCAAGATAGGCCATGACAATAAAGGTAAGATAATCTGCTTTGTAATGCAGTGTTTCTAGTGCACTGGGTACATTGCTGTATAAAATAACCTGCCTCAAAGACCCCAAATGTAATTTACCTTTTGGTGACAGATCCTTGCTGTCACTTTGGCTGTTGCTGCTACTATCTTTGCTGCTAACTCCATTCCCATGTGACATTACGAGCTCAGTGGTGCCAACTCACAGGTAGCTTTGCATCCTCTCCCTCTGCAAGAATCTCTATAGTTCCACAGCCTCATCTTTAGACAGATGTCACACAGATCACCAAACCCCATATTTGTTTTTATTGCATGAGACTCGCAGACTTGTCTCATTTCTTTATTTAATTTTTGGTGGTGTTTCGGCTGCTTTTTAGACAGAATTCTGTGTATCTGCTGCAAACAAGGGAAGCAGTGCAGACATGCATGGATCTCTTCCCCTGTGGGGCATTAAGGGACAGGTTTGTTGATAATTGCTCTCCGTTATTACAGAGGCCAACTGATAAAAGTGGCGCAGTAATTAGCACTTCCACATGCACATCTTTAGCTTGACACTTATAGAAATGTAAAGCTTTTTAGCTCAATCCTGGGCAATTGCATCCAATGATCTTTATGCCATATATTCTATATTCCCTTTGGCAAAAGACAGAAAGATTTATTTCTCGGAGGTCTGGCGTGCAGTGATTAATTTGCTGTTGTCTGTAAAGGCTTCGTGGGTTATTCACTGTTATCTCTCCACCACAGGTAATTCAAATGGCTGGTTTCTGGAATGGGTGGAGATTGATGCCCCATCCCTGGGACAGTGCCTCAAGTTCCCTTGTGGCCGCTGGCTGGATAAATCAGAGGATGATGGAGCCATTGAGAGAATTATCTTCCCTGCAGAACTGCAGACAGTAGAGTACACCCCATGTGAGCAGAATGCCATTTCCTCAGGACACACCCATCATTACAGAAGATAAAATCTCACTGTTTCATTCTGTTTTATAAATTTCACCTCTCCCTTGAACTGGCTTTGGAAAATTTATGAGTAGATCACATGGCAACTATTCCAGTTACTACCAGAAGGCTCCTCTGGGTGCTCTAGATTAACATTTCCTGCATTTGCCAAATCAGAGAATCATCAGAAGTCATGTGGCTGTGGATGACTGTCTATTTCTTCCTATTTCCCCATCCTCTCCAAGTCCTCTGCTCATTCCAAGCTGTCTTCCTTGTCTCCAGTTTCCCTTTGATCTCGCTCCATTCTAATATTGCTGTTTCTGTTGTCAAAGCAGACACTCTGGTCTTGCTTCCAAGTCTTAGTTCTTCCAGTGCCTTTGGCACTGTACACCCATCTCTTGCTGAAAGACCCTCTTCCAGAGTTTCTTTAGTGTGGTTCTTTTCTGAAGGTGTTGTAAGAGTCTGCCTCTTTTAGTGTTCTCCAATTTTTCCTTACTCTTCACTCCCCTCTGCATTAATGTTTTGGGTAAACATTACCCCAACTTAGCTCATTCTGAGTACAAGTTTATAATTTTCACGTCTACAATGGCAACACAAACTCTTTGGTTCTGGCAGCTTCTTTTGCTGTTTGCAGGACACTGAGGATCAGATAACATGGTTCTCTCAAAAAAATGAAATATTTTGCTTATTTTGTAGCCCTCTCCCTTCTCATGTCCCCCTCTTTTAAGTGTCTTTGACTGTGTGCAGACTACAGCCCTGGCACTTTATTTGGCTTTTCCCTCTCTGATCTGTTTCATTTCAAGTGGTTGGTAAATTTTGTCCACCATTTGGGTACTGCCAGAACCACCTCTTTCTTGTGTTGGGTTGGATGCCACAATGATGAAGGATGAGGTCTGACACCTGGGAGCTGATTTCCTGACAGGTTCTTCCTTGGTCATTCATAAGAAGAGCTAAAAAAATTCACACAAAAGCTGTCTCCCCTCTCACCTCATCCCCAGTGTATGCAAAAGCCTTACTGCCTGCAGTTCCTTATTTAGATACCAAAATTTAGAGCTACCCAAACTCCCTTTTTCTGCCACGGTTTCCTTCTTCACAAGTAATTGTGGGAATAACCTCACAGAAGAGCATTGGCTGTTTTGACTCCTTCTTTTTCACTGTGAGCACAGTGGTTCATGTTAAAGGTCCTTCCCATGTCCAGGTCCCTGTACCCTGCAGTCTGCAAGGGGAAATCATTTCTTCTCTGAGGATCTGCCACTGTCATGTCTTTGTGCTTCACTCATTCTTTGACCAAGGTATTTTTATTTCTCACATCTAACCTTCTTTACAAGAACTATCTGGAGCAGAAGAAAGGATTCTCTTTGCTCCCTTCTGCGCTTTTGTCAGACAAATAGAAGAAATAGTAGTAGATTCACAGAATTGAAAGGGACCTTCAAACTCACCCAGTTCCACCCTCTGCCATGGGCGGGGACACCTCCCACTGTCCCAGGCTGCTCCCAGCCCCAGTGTCCAGCTTGGCCTTGGGCACTGCCAGGGATCCAGGGGCAGCCACGGCTGCTCTGGGCACCCTGGGCCAGGGCCTGCCCACCCTCCCAGACAGCAATTCCTGCCCAATATCCCACCTGTCCCTACCCTCTGGCACTGGGAAGCCATTCCCTGGCTCCTGTCCCTCCAGCCCTTGGCCCCAGTCCCTCTGCAGCTCTCCTGGAGCCCCTTGGAGCCTTCTCTAGGTGAACACCCTCAGCTGTCTCAGCTTATGCCCACACTAGAGGTGCTGCATCCCTTCCAGCATCTTTTTGGCTTCCTCTGGACTCACTCCAGCAACTCCATGTCCTCTTTAAGTTGGGAATCCCAGAGCTGGATGCAGTATTCCATGCCTTTGTGTCTGACAGCATAAATTGAGTAATAGGTGCAGTGATACCTTTTATAGGAGTGAATATAACCCAGAGACTCAGTACGAGCCTCTCATCTGTTTTTCCCATGTTATACCAATCAATATATATTTTGATGCAGATGTTGACTGTATAATTTATTAATACCTCTGAATATTTTAATGATGTAGGAGTTTCTGGCACGTTGTGCCTTTGAGTACATAGCTCCCGTTAACCTGATTCTTTTTTCAGCAGTCCACACCCAGTCTTTGGAAGCAGTCAGGCCTTTCTGGCAAACAGTTTGCACCAGGCCCGCTGTCAGCTTAGGCTTTTTCACCATTTGAACCATCCCCACTGTGCTGTTTACTGCATTCTGGTTTCCTAACAATTAACCTGTGGGTTTCAGTTTGCCAGAGGTAACTAAAATGGCTTGATTTGTTTTATGATGACTCGTGCCAGAATTGTTTCACGATGAAAACATGTCATCCACAGTCCAATTAAAATCATCCCTATGGTGATACAGCTTTAAAAGTGCCATGTAAATGAAATGGGCATCTGACAGCTGAAAGTTGTGCTGCTGGTGACCTTGTTGGGGTGCTGCTTTGCTGATTCAGTTCTAAGCTGATGTTAATATTCAAGCAACAAGAGCAAGTGCTATGGCCTTCAGCAGAGAGGATCATTTTTAATTCATAACACATAGTGTGTGGTTTTTGGTTTCCAGGATTTTTTTTTCCCCCCTCTTCTTACATTCTGGAGAAACTATTCCAGTTTACTTGCAGCACAGCAGAGCAGATTTAACTGGGTTGGGCAGAAAGAAATATTGAGTACCTCCAGGCTGACTCTGTGTAGAAGAAAACTTCTTCATCTATGTCCTCCTGAGAGCTGTATTTAGAGAGCTTGAGCTTTTAATGAATGATTAGTCTCTTTTATGCATAATCAGTTACTCCAGTAGTAATAGAGAGGGTGCTGGGAGCCTTTTCCCTTCCCCAACAGAGATGCTGAGTCCGAAACACATCGAGAACTGCTGTAACATGAAGAGCAAAAATGACTGAAGTTGTGGCAGAGTAGGAGGGTGAGAATGACAATCAGAGGAGAAGATTGTAGTGAGGGATGGGAGAGGATGGAAGTCTCTTAGGGGTGTGTGGGAGAGGGATGGCCAGGGGCATGTCCCAGCAGTGGCAGAATCCTGGTGTTGCAGGCTGTGCTTTTGGGTACTGAGGCTGAGGGAGGGTGTCTTACTGGGGCAGGAGAAGTCCCTGCAGCTGTTTGGTGATGCCCAAGCCTTTACCTGGTGTTTTGATTTCACAAAGAGGAGTTTGGGACAGGATTCGGTTTGCCAGAGGGCACACCTGACATCACATGTTCTCATGAAGGTGGAGTGCCACCGTGGTTATTTGGTTATTCAGAGGTGGGATTTGGGGAGTGGTTTGGCCAACTCCAATGAAGATGCCTTAATTCCTTGACAGAGTGTTTCTTCAGACTGCACTGACTTTAATGATTGCATCTGGAGGTGTACACACCTGTCTGATGTGCAGGCATCTGAACCCATGTTTCTTACTCTGTGAGCTGAACACCATCTCACCTTGAAAACTGAGGATATATTCAGCAAATCCATAGCAGAGCCAGGAGCAGAGCCCCTGTTCCCACATTCCTGGGTCAGCCTTACTCCTGAGCAAGTCTGAGTCATACTCCAGCAGAACTCAGGACTGAGAAGCTGTGAAGATAGAATAGAACAAAAGGAGGCATCAGATTTTTGGGTCATGGGACATTCTAAAGAAACCACAGGAATAGAATAGGGGAGTATTTATGGTCTGGATGAGCACTGTTCTGCATTCACCGTGGGTCTGGGTTGTAATTTAACCTGTTTGCCTCAGTGTTTCAGGGGAGGTGGTACTGAGTGAAAAATAGAAGAGAGGAAATATTAAATTCCTTATGATGGGTTTTTGTCAGGCATTTAGCAATGAAAATATTAGGACTTTTTTATCAGTAAGACTCTCTTCTCAATTTCAACCATCTTCCTAACTGCTCAAAAATTTGTGAATTCATGTTTTGCTTTGACTCTTGAGCTGATGAAGTAAATCTTGTTTCAGTAACTTTGGATGGCAGATATACTGAGTGTCATATATAACCTAAAATCTCATTACACGAACACATATCAAGGCCAATTTGCCTTAAAAAGGAAAGTAATTTCCTTATTGAAGGAAATTCCTTTGGATTCTCATAGGACTGACCAACTTGATAATTAAACTGACCACAAGTGTGTGATTCCTACCCTCTCCTCTTCCACTGTTGAGATTTATAATTCATTTTTTGTTTCATTAATTTTTTTTAGAAGCATTGCTATGCTGGCTACTAACTCCTTTTGGCTTGTTTCTGTTTTCTGCCATTTCCTAAACCAGTTGTTCCTTACGAGATCACGGTGTACACCAGTGATATTTTTGGAGCTGGCACGGATGCAGATGTCTTCATTGTTCTTTATGGAAGTGATGGGATTTGCACTCAGCAAAAATCCCTGTGCCTCAACAAGAGGGAGCAAAGGATGTATTTTGAAAGGAATTCAGTGAATCAGTTCATTGTGGAGGTAAGACTGAAGCATGGGGAGCATTGGGGACCATGCAATGATCAGGAATAGTCTCCCTCTGTACTCTCTGTTCTTGTACTGTAAAACCATCAGATTTATCTAGTCAAGAGAAAATGCTTTAATGTCTGAGATGAGTCTTAGAATGATGTGGGAGGTCACAAATTGTAGCTGGCCCTTCACCAAATGAGGAAGGTCGTGTCAGCCCCTGCCCCTCCTTCCTTCTCACCTCCACTGGCATCAAGGATGTGTTTCCAGGCTGGGGAGGGGCCAGAGGTTGTTTCCAAAATGACAAGGAGAGTGGAAATCCCGACCAGGATGTGCCACCACTGCTCTGCTCCTCACTGGTCTCACCCACCCCAGTCACTGCTGCTCTGCTCTGGGCTGGGGGGGCCTCACCTCGAGTGTTGGGGGCACTTTTGGGTGCCACAATATAAAAAAGACATTAAGATGTTAGAGAGTGTCCAAAGGAGGCCACGAGGATGGTGAAGGGCCTCGGGGGGAAGCTGTGTGAGGAGAAGCTGAGGGCACTTGGTCTGCTCAGCTGGAGAAGAGGAGACTGAGGGGAGACCTCACTGTGGTCTTCAACATCCTCACGAGGGGAAACAGAGGGGCAGGCACTGATCTCTTCACTCTCATGAGCAGACAGGACTTGAGGAAACAGCTTGAACAGGAGGTTTAATTTGAATATCAGGAGAAGGTTCTTCCCTCAGAGGGTGCTGGGCACTGCCCAGGCTCCCCAGGGAATGGTCCCAACCCCGAGGCTGCCAGAGCTCCAGGAGCGTTTGGGCAGCGCTGCCAGGGATGCCCAGGGTGGGATTGTTGGGGGGTCTGGGCAGGAACAGGGGCTGGATCCATGATCCCTGTGAGTTCCCTTCCAATTCAGAATATTCTTTCATTCTGTGATTCTCTGGCAGTGTGCAGTACTTAGAAGCATAATGCTTTTTCTTCTGTATCCTCAGACAGAGAAACTGCTCCTGTCTACTGAAACCACTTTCCTGTAGACATTGTGATTTTTGAATACCCAGGCCTAACTTTTGGAAAGACCTCACTGAGTATTTCCTGAAATGTTTGCACAACTGTATGCAAATAATAAGCCAGTGCACATCAAAGAGCGAGCTCATTTACATCCACAGTATTAAGCAGCTCCAATTCATAGTATATTCCTATTGCTGAAAATTTGTGAGAGGCAAAACATACAGGCAGACCTGCTCTGGATGCTGCTTCATGCCCTTACCTTCCCCTTCTGGCTGCAACACCGACTTCACAGAGCATCTTACAACTTCTCTTTGTTTTGAGTTTGGTTTGATTTTGTAATTGAAGGGAAATCTTAAACCAATTTTTTTTTTACAAGTTAAAATACTTGCAGCCCACATTGTTATTACATGTCATGAATCATAAAATAAATCCCCAGTGTGATTCCTTTAAAACAAAGAATAAGACTTATTTTGGTGGAGTTTCCACACAATTTTTCATAATAGAGGTTGCATTAATCCACAGGTATAAATCTTACACTGAGTGTTCTGGTTAAGTCTTTATTACATAAGATTTGTTTCAATTTTGGTGGAATCAAAAACATAGGTACTTTTCTGAGATTAAGTGAGAGAAGATGCAGTGTGTTCTACAGATTTATAACATCATATTAACCTGTCCCCAAACTTCATTCTCACTTCACCAGTTCCTCTTTCTGCAGGAGATGGGAACAAAGCAAAATATATTTTTCTTTCACCTGCTTGTGTAGAGCCATAATTTGGAGTTCAACCGACCTTAAAAACAATTTGGGGGGGGTTTCAGAAAACACAAACTGGGAATTGTCTGTTTGCTTTGTGGTTTTACCTGCCTCTATCATTTTGTATTTTGCAAAAGAGGCACAAAAGATTAGAGACTGGTCTTAGCTGTGCTTCCAAGTGATGATTTGCTGGAGATGCCTACAGCAGGGTAAAGCCCACTTCTTCTTTAACATGGATCTTGACTGCTCAAGCATAATTTTATTGCTATGTATTGACTAAAAGTCTCGTTGAAAGATGAGTATTTGGACAGGACAAAAGAGGAAAAATAATTTTTCCGTAATGTATACTTGTGTGCATGTGTATGAGTTTTAGGAATGAGTTTGGATCATTTAATTATTTTGCAGTGTATCTTATGCTGCCTGAAGCCAGAGCAGAGCTGATGGAGTCAAACCCAGTTTGTTCAGAGTGTGGATTCCTTGAGTACTGCAGTCTTACTGACTTATGGTGCCTTCTAAAACTACTGCTGGTTTTGCTTCTGTATGGGACCCCTCTGTCAGCTGGGGAGAGAAGGGAGTAGCCTACAGTGATGCAAATTGATATGCTCCGTTTTCTCATGTTTTCCAAGAAAATGAGACTCTAAGGCCCCAAGAACTGAAGGACAGCTCACTGTTCTACATGCAAATGTTTGAAGCCACACTTGGGTTTTTGAAGGGTAGCACTGGAATAACCAAAAGCTAATACTTAGGAGAAAATTTCATTTTTTCCTGTTCAAGCCTTTGAAGAGGAAAGTAAAAGTAAATTAAAGGAAAGTAAATTAAAAGTAATGAACTAGTAACAAATTACTCAAATAATAAGATGAGGCATAAAAAACCCAGTAGCAACTTCCTAAGACAGTCATCCTGTTGACTTTCTCAGAAAGGCATTGAGGTTCTGTGGCAGAACAGGAGAGATAATATGAAATGCCAGGCTGTATAGTACTTTGACCTCAAAGTTATTCTTTCAGCATTAAGAGAGTGCACACAAGTGTTTAAAAAGGAAAGGGATATAAAAAGAACAATTTAAGATGCAGCTGCATTGCAGTTTCATAGAATCACAGAATCAGTTTGGTTGGAAGAGGCCTCTGGGATCATTGAGTCCAGCCTGTGACTGGTCCCCACCTTGTCACCAGACCAGAGCACTGAGTGCCATGTCCAGTTGTTCCTTGAATACCTCCAGGGACAGTGGCTATACCATTTCCCTGGGCATCCCATTTCAATGTCTAATCATCCTTTCTGTGAAGAATTTCTTCCTAATGTACGAACTAAACCTCCCCTGGCCCAGCCTGAGGCCATTCCCTCTCCTCCTGTCCCTGTTCCCTGGCAGCAGAGCCCGACTCCCCCGGCTGTCCCCTCCTGTCAGGGAGTTGTGCAGAGCCACAAGGTCCCCCCTGAGCCTCCTTTGCTCCAGGCTGAGCCCCTTTCCAGCTCCCTCAGCCGCTCTTGGGGCTCCAGCCCCTTCCCCAGCTCCGTTCCCTGCCCTGGACACGCTCCAGCCCCTAAATGTTCTTGAATTGACAGATCCAGAACTGGACACAGCATTGGAGGTGCTGTCTCACCAGTGCCAAGTACAGGGGGAATTTCCAATTTCCTTCATTTCTGCTCCTGCAGAGAAGCCTGAGATGCACAATTGCTGCTGTGCAACCAGACCTGTCCCTTATGGTGTCACTCAAATTGTGCAGAACAAGGTTCTCTCCATTTTGGAGCAGAAGTCCAGAGAAAACTTTTAGCTAAAATGCAAATTAGGGCATAGCTCCAGAGGAGGCCACAGAGATCCTGCAGGGGCTGGAGCCCCTCTGCTCTGCAGCCAGGCTGGGACAGCTGGGGGTGCTCACCTGAGGAAGAGAAGGCTCCAGGGAGACCTCAGAGCCCCTGGCAGGGCCTAAACAGGGCTGATAAAAGAGAGAATGAGGGATTTTTTATATAGGCAGACAGTGACAGAACAAGGGGCAGTGGTTTTAAACTGCCAGAGGGCAGGGTTGGATGGAATATTGGGAAAGAATTCTTGACTATGAGTGTGGTGAGGCCCTGGCAAAGGTTTTCCAAAGAAGCTGTGGCTGCTCCATCCCTGGAAGTGTTCAAGGACAGGGCTTGGAGCAGCCTGGAATAGTGGAAGGTGTCCCTGCCCGTGGCTGGAGAGCAGAACTGGATGATCTTTATGGTCCCTTTGAATCAAACCCATTCTAGGATTTTATTTTATGATTCTATAATTGACATCAGCCTAATATTTTCTCCCCTGGGACTTCAAACAGCTTGGCAAAATATGAAATAAGCTACAGAAGTGGTGTCTCAAAAGCCACTGGTTGCTCTTGCCATAATATTTCACCTTCTTTCATTTCTTTTGTTTTCCATTTGTTTGGTTTGGGTGGTGTTTGTTTGTTTGTTTGTTTGTTTTCCTGTAGCTGGAGGACATTGGTGACATAATTGAAAAGATTCGCATAGGACACAACGGTGCAGGGTTGAACTCGGGGTGGCACTTGGACCGTGTGACAATCCGGAGGCTGCTGCCAAACGGGAAGGTAGGCTGTGGATCCAGAGGGGAGAGGTAGGCTGTGGATCCAAATGGGAAAGGTAGGCTGTGGATCCAGAGGGGAAAGGTAGGCTGTGAATCCAAACGGGAAAGGTAGGATATGAATCCAAATGGGAAAGGTAGGATGTGAATCCAAATGGGAAGATAGGCTGTGAATCCAAACAGGAGAGGTAGGATGTGAATCCAAACGGGAAGGTAGGATGTGAATCCAAATGGGAAAGGTAGGATGTGAATCCAAATGGGAAAGGTAGGATGTGAATCCAAACAGGAGAGGTAGGATGTGAATCCAAACGGGAATGTAAGCTGTGAATCCAAACGGGAAAGGTAGGATGTGAATCCAAACGGGAAAGTAGGATGTGAATCCAAACGGGAAGGTAGGCTGTGAATCCAAATAGGAAGGTAGGCTGTGAATCCCAGCACATCCCCACGAGCAGCCGCTTCCATCCTCTCAGATTTTCTCTTCTGTACACAAAGTGTACAGTGAAAAACGACTCCCTGAGGAGCAGTGCACACTAAACGAACTTGCTGAAGCCTGGGTATCTGGGGACAGCAAATGTGTGTTGTCATGTTTTGTTCTCCGAATGTTGATGATAATTGCATTTCTAAAGCTTCGTATCTTCATGTGTAGTTCTGTTTTGAGGGATCGCAGGGAAGGAAGTGGAAAGTGGGCGTACCATTTAAAAAAAAAAAAATATTGTTGCCAAACACGGACAAGAAACAATTTCATCAGTCCCTTAATTCTGGAAGAATAAACACAAGGAGCCAGTGCAGTTAAGACAAGTAAAATGCCTGTCAGTGCAAGTCCCTGAATCATATTAAAAAAAACAAGTTAGATGCTAGGATTTTTTGCTGCTCATGTGAACAAGATTAACACAGTACAGTTGGATTGGTCACCCTGATCTTGTCCACGTCAGAAAGTGTTCCTCAGCCCTGCTTTCAGATGCTGGCTACAGGAACAGGGGGGAATGTGGCCGTGGGGATGCTCCGAAGAAAATCACCTCTTCAGGGCCAGTCCAGAATTGGAGCAGTAGCTGTACTGGGGAAGACCTGGACTCATTCCCCCTTGTTCCAAAGGGATGTCAGCTTTTATCTCCCCTCAGGTCTGCACCCTCCTCAAGTGACTTCTCATACCAAGTTCTAAAACACCCACTTGCTCAGTCATGGTGAATCTATTTCTCATCTTGCTTCCTCCTTCAAAATTTATGAGATACGTTTTATCCTCTTTGCTACACAATCAACTCAAAGGTCTTCCTTGAACCCTCTCACCACAGAATCATGGAATTGTTTCGGTTGAAAAGGAGCTCCAGGATCCAGTCCAACCCTGCCCCCAGCACTGCCAAGGCCACCACTGACCCCTGTCCCCAGGTGCCACATCCATACAGCTTTTAAACCCCTCCAGGGATGAGGACTCCAACACTGCCCTGGGCAGCTGTGCCAGGGCTGGACAGCCCTTTCTGTGAAGAAATTGTTCCCAATATCCAGTCTAAATCTTCCCTGGTGCACCTTGAGGCCGTTCCCTCTCATCCTGTCCCTTGTTCCCTTGGAGCAAAGCCTGACCCCCACCTGGCTCCAACCTCCTGTCAGGGAGTTGTAAAGAGTGAGAAGGTCCCCACTTGTCTCCCTTTTCCATCCTCCTGAACAAGCTTCTTCTCAAGCCAACATCCTCAGATTATTCCTCATGATCACCCTTTTGCCAGTCTGACATTATCAGACTCTCAGGGTATTGCCCAACCCTGGCCTTGTACAGCTTTATTCAGTTAATGAACAGGTTTACACTGTTTTCAGAGATATTGTTATTGGTCACAGGCTGGGGAACATGAAGAGGGGGATGCCCAAATGTGTGGAAACCAAGGAAAAAGAGATTCCTGGGCTGCCTCTTTCTACACTGGCCTTAAACTGAGCACTTTGGGAAGTGCTTGAGAGCTCTGTCTTGGGTGCTCTTCAGTTTGCCAAGAGAGGATCTGGGGGCTGCACCCCCTCCTCAGTCACTGCAGCAGCTTTGAAGGGCAGGTGGTGAGAAACCTGAGGGTGGAGGAAGGGAGGACGGCCCTGAACAACTTGGGAATGGAGAGATTTACAATTCTGCCGATCTTTTGATTATGGCATGGGAAAAAAGAAGAAAGCAGAGCACTGCATGATGCTGCTGATCAGCCGCAGGATATTATGACCTGCCACAGGATAGCAATATGCTGCCAGCGCTTCTAAAAGCTGTGCTACCTGATTAGACTGCTAAGACGTGTCTAGATGTATCTGTAGAGCTGCAAAAGAAAAATGAGGTCAGTAACTTTTCAGATTAAATTGAAAGCGCTTAGGTAGGAAACTAGGATTGTTGCATGCTGAAAAAACTCTCTTGGCATGCCAATTATATTTGATAATTATATTTCATTTGTTACAACCTGGAGAAGGGAAAAGCACAGACTTTTAGCACACTATCATACTCTGCTTCTAGCTTAGGTCCAGACTCAGGCTCTAATGAAAAAAATCTGTTCAGTGCTGCACAAGAGGATTTTATTGTGGGTAATAGAAACCAGTGCACTTTCCATCACTTAAATATAAATACAATCACTAATAGGGAAACCCCAATGAAAACCGTGGCAATGGCATGGTGATTATTGATAATGACACAATTAACTCTTGCAGAAAGTGCACATAATGCCCCACTGTGCAGTCACTCCAGTCCCTAGATATCCTGTTACCAAATAAACAGTGTTTGCATCAATGGCACATACAGCCAACGGTATGAATGCTCAGAAGCAGCCGAGAGCTTCACTGAGAAACGTGACTGAAGTGGGATTTCTATCAGGAGGGGAGAGTTCTAGCACTGAAGCATCGTTCTGGAAAGCCCTCTCTTCCCAGCCTGCAGGTGTGGAGATAAGCACTGTTCATCGGCTCGGCGTACAGTGAGATAACACAGGTTAAGTGGTCAGGCAGACGGTGCAGAAATGAGGAGGCAGGAATTGTGGCCGGTTATTAGGTGCTGTATTCTGCTTCTATAGCACAAATAGCACTTGAAAGTAAAAGATGTGAAATCACCTGAAGTGCTGCCAGTTTTCTTTGACACATACATTTTGTATGCCACACTCCAAACCTCCTCATGGAGTTAAACATCTCTGTCTGGGGTTAAACAGCAGCGCTGCAGGGACCAGCAGAGGGGAGGAGAAATGGTGTTTCATTAGCAGCAGAAGATTTGGTCTGTGTGTACTCAAAGCATGGTTCTGTTGCAGACACAAAACACTCAATCAGAAAAGCCCCTTGGTGGGGTTCTGCTCTCACAGACCAGCTTCCCTGCGATCTTTGTGTGGTGACACTGTGACCTGCTCATTCCAGGTTGGCTGTGATCAGAGTGCACATCTGTTTTTGGATGCACAAGCTGTTCCTCCCCAGTGATGGTGTCAGGGAGGGCAGGATCTGCAGTTCCAGGCAGTGCAGTGCTGTAGTACACAGTGACCACAAAGAGATTGCTGCAGTGAGATCTATTCCCTTCCCTGACCATTAATTTTAGTAATTAATATTTTAGTATTTAAATAGTAACGGTAGTGAAAAGAGGACCCTGTATGGGCTTGATACATAATCACAGCAGAGTAATTAATGTGGAACTTACTCATAAAGGGTGTCTACAAGAGAGTTGGAGAGGGACTTTGGACAAGGGATGGAGGGACAGGACAAGGGGGAATGGCTTCACCCTGACAGAGGGCAGGGTGTTATATATTAGAAAGAAATTCTTGACTGTGAGGATGGGAAGCCTCTGGCACAGGTTGCCCAGAGAAGCTGTGGCTGCCCCATCCCTGGAAGTGTTCCAGGCCAAGTTGGATGGGGCTTGGAGCACCTTGGGATAATGGAAGGGGTCCCTGCCCGTGGCAGGGCGCTTGGAACCAGATATATTTAATGTCCTGTCCAACCCAAACCTCTCTGGGATTCTGTTGACATCCATTAGTATGTTCTCTATGGAAGTGATGGCACACAGGGTACTAGAAAGAGCGCCTGTGCTGTGTAAGAGATAAATGATGAGCTTGTCAGTAAAGAAAGGGCCATTTATTTTCCTGTATTTATTTACTGTGAGATTAAAACTAACTTCCTTTTTTTCCCCCGCTCTGTTCAGACTTGTGGCCTCTGTGTCTTGCATGGTGGCTCACGCCCCTCTCTTTCTGGAGTCATGCCCTGGGGTGCCCAGCACTCAGAAAGCTGTCTGCTTCTTACCATCTTGGAGGCCTTATGGGAGTCTGCTCCTAATGAATAGTCTGGGATTAATTTTGTTTACCAAGTGGAAAACACATGTTCTATTGTTTTTGTCTGTTTGATGATATAAATCATATTTGTTTCTGCCAAAGTGAAGTCAAAACAAAAGATCAAAAATTAAATCAGTATTTTTCTCCTCTCATTGCATGTATGGGAATTGCCTGGAACCCAGCTTGAGTCACAGAATTATAGGGTGAAATCATGAAGTATTGAGCTCAAAAAAAAAAAAAAAAAAAAGCTCTACTGGCTTCAAAGAACATGCTGCCTGAATAAGGGTTGGAGAGGAATTTCAGAGTCTCAGTAAAACACAGCTTCAGCAGGAATAGTGCAGTCCTGATTAGGAATTTGCAAGCTTTAATACTGGGAAGGGCAGAGATTTACTGGATCATACAACCACTCTCACACACCCACTGGGAATCCTGTTTTCTGCTGCATGCTCAGTGCTTCCTCTGAGAGTCCTCAGATGTCTTCTTTCTGGAGGAAATACATTTCTGTGAACTATTTTAGGTCTGCCTCTACACACGCACGCACACATACATGAGTTGAAAATCCTTGCCTGCATGTCTGAGTGTTTTCAAAGAGGAAATGCTAGCTTGTGTTCATGTTGTTTTGAAGAGATTTCCTCTGTCATGCTTACTCCAGGGCTCGGAAACTGTCACATTCCCATGTGAAAGATGGCTTGCAAAGTCTGAAGACGATGGCGAGACAATCAGAGAACTGGTCCCATCTGACATTTTTACCGAAAAGCTCCTGAAGGATGGGACACTCAAGCAGATAGAGGAAGAAGTTGAAGACCCTTTAGAAGGTAATATAATCCTAGGAGTAGGTTGGGATGATTTTTCTGTTTTTTTGGGAGCAAAACATTTGGTTGTGTGGTTCAGTGCAATGCTGATAAAACTCTACTACAACTCTACTACAACTCTACTACAACTCTACTTCCCCTTCCTGTCCTCTGGCCTCTCTCACACCTGGAGCACTTCTGTGCAATAAGATCATTATTTTCCTGTGGAGCTTTTAAGAACCTGTCACAGACATCCTTCCACATCCACAGTTTGCATATCTCCTCTGATGTCTGACAAAATTCTTGCATCTTGTCTCCCAGGCTTCACTTACCTTCACTCATTTGTCCAACGTCACCTGTCCTGTGCACTCTGCCCTTTCCTTTCCTGTCCTATGAGTCTAATTAATGCTCCTCTTTCCTCCCAGAGTTGTTTTGCCTACTGCCCTTCAGGTACAAATGCATAACCTTTAGAAATCTGGGTCATTGCAGCCACCTTCACCTCATTAAATTCCCTCTCAGGAGAATAAATTCTTACTCAGTTCTGAGTCCATCTTATAAAGTGGTGATGTTCAGTGTTTGGCCTTACTGGTAGCTGAAGCAAGTGAAAAAGGACTGAAGTTTCCCCTCGAAATCATTGCTTCTCTGTATGCCCAGCTATTTGTACCTCTTTTTCCTCTAGCAAAGAATCTCCTTTTCGCACCCAGAGCTCATTATGTCCTTGAGAGAGGTCATGAACTTCCTCATCCTGAGCAGAGCAAAAGGAATTCAGCTGCCATTTTCATTCTTGACTCTTGCATCTGCCAACAAGATGATTCAATGGAGAAAATGAGTTCTCTCACTGTTCCTTTTCTTTCACAGTCTGATTTGCATTTACAGTAGAACATTGTCAGGATGGAATTAATGTGGATTTTTTTCCATTGCCAAGGGAAGAGGTGCCTTGCTGGGAGGAAGACTGCTGTCATCCTTCCTCCTATTAGGAACTACATGGTAGCTCATGGGAGATTTCTTCTCCTGGGGAGGCAAAGACAATTTTAGTATCAATTACTAAGTGGTAAAACACCAGCAAGTGTGACCCAGAGAAGCAGTGAATGCCATTCAATGGAAACATTTCTGAAAATTCCATTCCTGGAAACCTTTGAGTTCAGGTTGGATGGGGCTCTGATAAACCTGGTCTGGTGGAAGGTGTCATTGTCCATGGCAGGTGGCTTGGACAAGGTGCCCTTTAAAGGTCTCTTCCAACCCAAAAGAACTGATGATTCAATAATTCCATGACTTCCAGGTGCCTTCATGACATTTTCCTTAACTTGTTAATGTCTGTTGCTTTACCTTAGATCAGTTACCATTTCTTAATTAACCTGGGTGACTCGCTTTTCCTCCTGAAGGCAAAGCCTTAAAAAAAATTGTACAATCTATGGAATAGAATTTTTTGATAACTCAAAAGTTTCTTCTGGTGTGAAGCAAGGGCTGAGTTTGGGAACTTCCACTTTAGATATAAAATATCTGGGACAGGAATTAAATCCTGTGCATGTCTGTGAGTCCTCATACATTTTAGGCAGTGTCATGCTGTAAGTGACAGTGATGGAAAATAAGCTTGTGATATTCTGAGGATCATCTTTTTTTTTTTTTTATAGTAGGCTGCATTTTAGTCCTGGAGGTCTCTGGAACTAGCAAGCAAAGGCCAAAGAGGGGTGCAGTGACTCGTTAGATGATATACATTGCTTCCTTCATTACTAGGTTAGAAGTTGCCTCTCAAATATGGAGCTGTAACTCTGTAGGACGTACGTGAAGAGGCAAACCAGAAAATCGAGCACTGCACAGAGTCCTGGTGGATGTTCTCCGGTGATGACTCTGATCCATTTCTCAGAGAAATCAATGGAAATCTTTCATGGATGATGAAGCAGAATAGGGTCGGTTTTACTGTGAAAGAAGAAAAAGACAATATAGCAATTTTCTTCAACGCTGTTAGCACACACGGAATCCTAACTAAGACTTTGTGCATGTTGCTCATTTGCATTGCCCTGGGATTTGCAGGGAGGCATTTTCCATGGCTCACGTGCCACCAGGGTAATCAGAGACTTGTACAGACCCTCATTGTTTTCCTGGAGAGGATGCTTTCAGTAACTGTTTGTTTTCCTCATATAACTGGGGGAAGAGTAGCAAAATAAAAATAGGAGTATTTAACAGGTTTAATAAAGCACATTACTAAAGGCTTGATGAGATTTTATTGTCTCATCAATGAGCAAGCTAAAGAGAAAGGGTACTTAAACAGCATAGCTCCAGCCCTTCCTTAATTAAATACTCTCTCAGCAAAAGGACCCAGAAACCTGTTCTCTGTCTGTCTGGAGAATTTATAGAGATACATGCCATTAACTCCTGTAGTAATTGCACTTCTGAATTTCCAGTCTTTGTTTATGGAAGATGGAGTATCGAGGATTCACAGCACTGAATGACTTGCTCTCAGGCCTTTGTCCCTCGAGCCTCTGCATGAAAAGGTGCTGAGTTCCCTCACCTCTATTGACTTCCCATCCAGTAATGAACATGATGATTCTGTGCATTTTTAACCATGAACTGTGTGATCAAAGCAACACACAGGCATTGATTAGATGGAGAAAAGGAAAGTCAGCAAGTGTCAGCCCAGGGATCCTCTAGTCTTTGAATCAGAAACCTGAAAGAAAAAGCATATGGGATCTAAAGCCTCTACAAGCGACGAGCAGAAAATCTGGGGAACAATTTCTTAGGTAAATTCAGTACCTAACATGGATCTTAATATTCCTTCTGACCAGAAATCATCTCTGTTTCTTTCTGCAGTTCACACGTACAAGATCAGCGTGTTCACTGGGGATATCTATGGTGCTGGGACAGATGCTAATGTCTTCCTAAATATCTACGGAGACCTGGGGGACATGGGAGAGAGAAAACTCAGTAAATCCGAAACAAACTTCAACAAGTTTGAAAGAGGACAGGTACAAATGCAAAGGGTTAATGACGCTTTCCATTTCTGTCTTTAACCTATCAAGTCAATGACTGTCTTTATAGGCTGAGTTTTCCTATGAGGGATGAATTGATTGATTCCATTTACCACATTCATTACCTTTTAAAGTGCTTTGTATGGATTGTCAGATGGGTATTACAACTGACAGGCACTGCAGCAAACAGGCAGATGTTCCTGCGAAGCCAAATGATGGACAAATTATGAGCTTGGTCCATGTAAACTAGCTGGAGCTGTGAGCTGCAGATTCCCACAGTCCCTGTGTAGCTGATTTGCATGTACACAGTATGTGTTGGAATTCACCACAAAACTTGATAAATTGATGGGACTTGAGCTGCGTCTGTGTTTGAGAAAATAACACCAAAAGTGGGGCTCTGTGGTCATCCTGTGAGTCGCTTGGATATAATGGTGGCAAGGATTATCTTATCTGGATTGCTCATACAAATCGAACTGGATTAGAAAGGGAAGTATACTGAAACTAAAAAATCTCCCAGGATTTCAATATTCTGGCTGGTTGTAAAAGTGGTGTTTTTTTTCAGAAGCAGGCTTTAAAACACTTCCCTGAAGAACAGTTTTAGCTAACAGATACACCTCTATGGACTTCTGCAAAGCTTTTAGCCAAACACCATCCAGCAATATGGAATTTAAACATATGTGTTCTGTAGTGTCCCTTTTCTGCTTTTCCCCAGTAGATGATCTACCGAGAGTTTGTTAACAAAATCAACTGCTCTTGAACACCCTGCAGGAGGACACGTTCACGATACAGGCTGTGGACCTTGGCATCTTATACAAGATCAAGATTCGTCACGACAACAGCATGTTCAGCCCTGACTGGTTTCTGGAAAAAGTGGAGATCCTGGATGAAACCACAGAGGAGTCGTTCGTTTTCCTGTGCGAGCGCTGGCTCTCTAAAAAGAAAGAGGACAAAAAGATAGAGCGTACACTTTATGAACAGGTACAATAACGGCTCAAAGCAGATTCCACAGCTACTCATAAAAATAAAATTGTTGGATATCTGGTTGAAGTCCAAGGCGGCTCATTAGGGACTCAGAGGGCTTTTGGCTTATCCAAATGATTTTCAGACAAGACCTGAAAGTAAGACCACTCTCAGCCCATTATCATTACCTCTGCAGTTCGCAATTTCAGCAGCAAAATCAAGGAGTGTAAGTGGAACTCTTCAGATGAGAGTTCACTACCTTGCTGATCCACAGCAGAGTACATTTCCCTGCTGCTGTCCTCCCTATGCCCACAAAGCAGGTTAGTAATGGGTCCCACTGTTCAAAGTCCTCCAACCACAATACTGGGTCCTTTGACTTCATCCTCACTTGGACTGGATGGTTTTTTCCTTTCAGATCCCTATTCCACCATTGCCAGACATAAAAAGCCAGGTTTTTTGCTTTTTATGCTCTTTGCTACCACTCAAAGCACCAAATGTTTTTTAGTGAAATGTCCTTTCTACTTGCACACTCTCTATTGCTTGTTGGCCTAGTGTAGCTAATTGGAATTCGAGGTACATGCTCTAATTAAAATTAGCAAACAAGATTAATAGACTTCTCTTACTTCTATACAGTGAGACCTAATAAAGCAGCTGATTATAAGTTCATTTTATTTAAGGAGTCCACTTTGCAGAATACAGAGACACTTTAATTGACAGTTACCACTAAAATGCTCATCAATGGAATTGGCCCAGGCTCATCCTGAATGCAGCAGAGCGGATGTAAGAGGAGTTACACCGTGGATGAGTGTTGCCATATGCTGCCTCATAAAACTGCAGCAGACAACACTATGGATGCTTGTGGACACGCTTACCCTGTTGCTTGTATCAATTCATAATGAGGAAAAACTAATAACTCCTATTTTCTTCTAATTATTGGACTGTGTGGTGAGAGCCTCACGTTTGTTGGACAACGACACCAAATGCATTGTCAGTAGCTCTTCAAACACGACTGGTGTTTCGTATCACTCAGAGCTGCAGTGCTCTGCCTCTTGTGGGATTTGTCCTGTACCTGATGAGCAGCCCTGGGAGAAGGACCTGGGGGTGCTGGTGGGTGAGAGCTGGACCTGCCCCAGCCCTGAACCCCCCGTGCCCTGGGCTGATCCCCAGCGTGGGCAGCAGGGCAGGGATTGGGATTCTGCCCCTCTGCCCCGCTCAGGTCAGACCCCACCTGCAGAGCTGCCCCAGCCCTGGGCAACAACAGCACAAGGACCTGGAGCTGCTGGAGTGAACCCAGAGAAGGCACCAAGATGATCAGAGGGATAGAAGAGTTCTGATGTGGGGAAAGACTGAGAGAACTGGGCTTGTTCAGCCTGCAGAAGAGGTGGCTTTGGGGTGACCTAATTGTGGCTTTCCAGTACCTGAAGAGAGCTGACAAGAAAAATGGAGGGAGACAATTTACAAGGGTCTGGAGTGACAGGACAAGAGGGGAGTGGGTTCAGATTGAAAGAGAGTGGGTTTAGATCTGATATTAGAAAAAATTCTTCCCTGTGAGCATGGTGAAATACAGAAACAGGTTGCCCAGAGCAGCTGTGGCCGCCCCTGGATCCCTGGAGGTGTCCAAGGCCAGGTTGGACAGGGCTTGGAGTAACCTGGGTAGTGCAAAGTGTGCCTGCCCACGGGGGTTGGAACAAGGTGACCTTTAAGGTCCCTTCTATGATTCTATGAGCTCTGGCACGGCTCCATTGATCTGAATTTCCTCCTGCTCACACAGGTAGCACAGAAAAGGTCACAACTCCCAAGCCTCTCAGGTCTATTATGTTTTCTCATATTATAACACACATCCAAAATGGCCTGTCAGAGTTACCAATGAAGTAAATGAATGACCACCAGTACAATACCAGCCACATTTATTTGAGCTACACTGACCAAAAAGGTGCCTGGGGGACTACAGGGATTTGTTCTCACATTGTTCTTGGAGGCACATGGGAACAGCTGACAGCCCTTGAGCACTCAGCCTCATTACCCTCTCCAACATGCCTCCCACCCAGAGCTACGACGGCGAGCGGAACAGCCTGGATGGCTGCTCTCTCAGCGTGTCCAGCCAGGACAGCAGTGCCAACCCAAAGGAGCCCAAAAAATCCAGCTTGGTCAAGGCAGCAGAGGAAGGCTCACGTGAGTGATCGTGCCTGAGTGTTTGGTTGCATGCATCCGTGTGCTCTTCTTGGCTTTCAGTGCTTAAGAGGCTGCTTTCATCCACCTGAAGAGCAAGCAGAGGCAGAAAAGCAATTTCTCCTTTCCTTGTGCTGTGACTGCTTTAGAAAAGGCTGGATCAGGGCTCGTGTTTCTGTGTTTGGTGCTTTTCCTGCAGCTCTCTGACCTCAACAGTGGAATAAGTCGTGAAGTTCACAGAAAATTCAGTGTTTCCAAACTGTTTCTTTGACTTAATCAAGATGGTATTTCAAGATTAAATACTATTTAATTTGAATTTAAATGTGATTTACTTTAGAACCCTTCAGGTTTTTTCTTTACCATCACATAGCCTCACAACAGCTGTCGTGTTGGTCCAGTGGAGGTGTCCCTGCCCATGGCAAGGGAGTTGGAATGAGATGAACTTTAAGGTCCCTTCCAACCCATGTTTTTCTATGATTCTATGATTTTATGATTTATATACTCTTTTTATGACTACCTCTCTGTTCCAGGACAATGACTTACCAACTAAATTGAACCTATGGTTCTTTGATATCCTACCTGGGGCCTTTTACCTTAAGATTTTAGATGTATGATTACAATACTGTGTTGTATTGACTAACGGGGCAGCAGCTGCATCACAGCTACTGTCTTTCTTCTCCTAATCCACAGCAAGTGCAAAACGATTTAACTTACCTTAAACTTCCATGGCAAACCAAGTGAAAATGATGCAATTTTCCTTAGGAGTTTAAGATAGCTCTCCAGGGGGACTCACACAGATGGTTTGCAGCTCCTCTGGTGCCCAGTAGCTTGTGGTGGTTTGATACCTGGGTTGCACGTCCCACACCTTTCATTTGGGAAGCAGATGTAGTGCTGCACATCTCTAAACCTGGCCTGAAACCCAAGTGTCTTGGGGCTGCCCTTCTTTTGTAATCCCACATTGTGCTCAATACAAAAATTAAGTGATTTCCTTGTTCCTTCTGATATTACGTCTGAGCTGTGACAATGGATAACATCTGCCATGTTGGCATTTGGTGTAGTTTCACAAATAATGGGTAAAATACCATCATTTCCCATGAGGATGCCTCTCCAGCAGAGCTAGGACAGCTCCCATCGTCCCCATTGTGCCAGGGTGGTCTTTTTTATTCTGAGTCCTGGAGCTTGTCATCACCACTGTCACTGTTCAGTGACATGGCCTCGTTAAGGAAACTGCTTCCTGAAGGAATGTCAGATAAGGTGGACTGAGTGAGCTGGGCAGCCACCTTCTGAGCTGGATAAAAAGCCAGCTCAGCTGGGTCACTAAGGAAGTGGTGTTGGGAGTTGGCTGGGAAAGGGAGTGACTTTTGTCGCTCAGCCCAGTCCTGACTCTGCTGTGATCAAACTGGCAAAGTCCTTTGAGGGGCAGGAGGTGGAGGAGGTGAGGATGGAGCTCAGGGAAAGGTCCTCTTGGCCAAGATGCTGCATAGATCTGAACTGGGAACCTTTCCCTGTGCTGGAAAGCAGCCCCAGAGACAACATGGATGGATCCCTAAGGAAACTCATCCTGCTGTGAGGGGAACACGTGGCATTGAGCAGCCTGAACCCTGTGCTGGCACTCAAAGACAAAGGGAGATGGGCTGGAGGACCTGTGGTGTCCTGCTGTGGCCGCTTATGCCAGGATTTGCATCCTCCCATGTGTGGAAAAAGGGAAATATGAGTCCCAGATAAAGAGGGAGACAACAGGGAGGGGAGATAAACTAATTTAGTGGTCTCTTTTCCAATTGTCATAGGAAAGAACTGTGAAGAATGTTTCCTGCTCTCTGATAGTAAGCTACTCTATATCTCTGTGTCCATTATGTAAAGTGGGAAATTAAGTTACTCATAGTTCTCTTTTCTTTTTCAATAGGTCTTTCAAGTACCTTGGCTTAAAGATCAGCTAGAAGTGCTGGTAGTTCTCTGAATTTAATCTGTCACAGGAGAACAGGACAAAGCCTGTATAAAAGAAAACATTGTCCCTATTCAAAATATACCTTATTTAAAAATATGGAGATGTCCTGAACATGACCTCTCAATGTATACTTATAAAATCTGCCTTGACTACAGCTAAACCCCTTTTCCTGCTAAATGCATTGCACATCATTGTGCTGATGCACCCACTGGAATGTAAATTGCGCCATAAATGGGAGAATAAATCTTGCCTAATCATCAGCTCATTTTGTGTTGGTACACAAAATCCTCAAATTGGGGCTGACTGAATCTTTTTGGGTTCTGCTTTATCCAGAGGTAAGGCCAGATTTGAGCTGCATGAATTCATGCCTTCCCTGATGTTGCACAAGTATTCTGAGTCTGATGTGAATTTCTAGTACAACCTCCACCACAAAAATGTTGTTAGTCATCATAAAGCAAAATCAGATGTCAATCTTGGGTAATTTGAAAACCAGTCAAGTTTGAGGGTTTTTTGTCAATTTATAAACCTTTTTTTTTTTTTTAAATAAGAAAAGCAGTGATGAAGCCAGGCTGTTTCGAGTCTGTGACGAAGCAAGTTTCAGAGCTCTGAGTCTTGTCAGAACTGTTTGAACAGCCCTGCACAAATGTTCTGAGAAATCAAACGAGTATTCAGCAACTAATTCTGCACCGCCTGCTCAGCTCACCCAAATGAGCTTTTGGAAAGCCCTTGAAAAGCAGTCTGGCACTTCCTCCCTTTTAACAGCTGAACTGAAATTTCTGAAAGCCACAGAAAAACCACCTCCTCTTTTACCAAGTCTTGCCCTGAAGGTTTCTCCTCCAACCAAAATTATTATGCAACGCATAGAATTATTGAGTGACTTACCTTTAATGCAGGGATTGTTCTCTTCTGTCTGGGTTTGTACAGGGATGCTGAAATCCTGAGCTGCCCCACAGATCACAGCAATCCTTGAATGAGGCACAAAGGAGAGCGTTTGTGGTTGTTCTGGGACATTCAGTTGGTGATGGCTTACCTTGGAGTCAGCACAGATTTATTTGTCTTTATTGAACGGGGAGTGTAAGATCACTTTGGCCTAATAGCCTGTTTAAGATTTAGGTGCTCAGGCTCATCTTCAGGAAGGTCTCTTGGTGTCAATAAGGATTCGAGCCTTTTTGCTGTTCTGTCATCCATTAGGGAGAAATCTGGACTTATAACCTCCTTGCAGCCAGTAGGGTTGTCTGGGGAAATTAACCCTTGCAGAATTCAGTCCCGAGCGCGCGGTGGGAAAGCAGTCTCCAAAGCACACTTGTAGCCCAACAAAGCCTGATGTTATCACTCCTCCAAATGAATTCAATGGGATGTGAACCTATTTGGCATGCACAGCTGCTCCCTGTGATGGGATGAGTCTTCTCAAGTCTGGCACAAGTGCACAGGTGTGTGGGTTTTGTGATGAACCGAGCGCTCTTTGTCGCAGTGATCCCGTACCACATCACGGTCACGACGGGCACGGAGTACGACTCCAGCACCGACAGCCGCGTGTTCATCATCATCATGGGCCCCCAGAAAGTGCAGACCGAGAGGCTGTGGCTGGACCTGCCAGAAGGAAAGGATGAATTTGCAGATGGCTCTGTGGAGAAGTTCTCAGTTTGGGGCCTAGATGTTGGGGAGATCAAAAAAGTGGAGGTATGTTTGTGAATGCAGCGCGAGTGCTGGGGGCGTGTGGAGTGTGTGGCCAAAGAAAGCACGTGGTTCTGATATTCTTAGCAGTGAAGGAAAGGCTCCTGGGTCTAAAAGGAATGTAAACAGGACTGTGCTCATGAGATTTCGCATGTGTCTGAACCTGTAGATAAGTATGCTTTACTTCACATAAAACCAGGATCCTCGTGAGGCAGAAGATAATTGTGAATTGTAAAGAAGTTGTAACATGTCCCAGTTTTGTCCCATCTCTGGCACTGCTTTTTTTTTTACTCAGTCCCTTCTATTTCCAGACGCAGTGAAGCTTCCCAGGATGCATTTCTTCATCGGTCTTTTTCCTAGTTGATTTTTTTCACTACTTTCAATTGGGTTTCATAAATTGTGAGGAACACATCTTGTATAATTTCCTAGCTAAACATGAAAATTGTTTGCACAGCTTGGAGGACACAGGCTTGGGGAAGTGTCCAAATCATAATTTGTAAGTAATGTGCACAAATAGATTTCGGTACAGGAACCATTTTTTCTGTTATGGCTCAGGGAGACACGATTTGCATAGACTTTCCATCACTGGGCTTAAATTTCACATGAATATTCCAGAGTGTTTGTGTATATCATTCTTTTTTCTTATGGCAGTTCCATCTCCTGAAAGCTTGCTCCATCCCCTCAAGTACTGAAACCCACAGCACCTGAGGAATCGAGGAGCCTATTTAATCTTATTGTTACACCTATCCCTCTGTGGAAGTAAACCTGCCTGTTGATGTGTGTGCTTGTGTAATTGGAAAGAGACAAGAAAGAGAGGGAAATAAGAAAGTCTTTGCATCTGCATGTTCTGTTGCTGCATCTGAGAGACTGAGTCACTTGAGCTACCTTTCACTCAAGCAATGAATTCTGACATCTTGAGAAATCTCTGTTATCAGATTTGAGTTTATTATCTAGACGTTTTCTTAATGCACTCCAAGTGCCTGGTTATTGTGTGTATTAGTGGCACTTTCTGTCTAACTCATCTCGAGGTCAAACACTGATAGTGAAGCAAGGGTACCAGTCCTTCTCTCCCAGACAGCCATGGAGTGGGACAGAGAGGAAGGAAAATGACAGTATCACCCCTCAGCATCAGAGAGACAGGAAGAGAAGCCTGAAGAAAGAAATAGAAAGGGATGCTGGAAAAGAGACAGTGAAAAGGATAGGGAATGGGTAGAAAATAGAAGAAAATAGGAGAAGACACTTTGAAATAGGCAGAGGCAAGGCAAATATTAATTTGAAAAAGAATACAAGTGGGAAAGAAGATAAAAAGTTGCAAATCAAACGTAGAGAGCCAGAAAAAGAAATCATGTGTATCTTTCAAGCTGGTGATGTTCTTCTGCACTTTTTCACCCCTGTGCTCAGGGATTTCACCAGTCTGCTGCCTCACCCCCGGCTCAATTTTCCTTTCTGGTTTGTAACTCTCCAGCTTGCAGCTGAAGGAGCCACCTGCTCCTGGCCTTCTGCCTTCCTCCATGCAGTGTCCTCAGCTTGGAAGGACCCTTCTTTTGGACCCGTGTCCCAGCAGTGACACGACGTGCTAGTCTGCCGTGGTTGCCATGGCATCAGTCCGCATTTTCCTTCCAGAAAATTGCAGTGTTCAGGGACAGTACAGAAAATTGCTAGTTATCTCCTTGGGGGAAAGTGAGGAACAGTTCGTTCTTGGATTTGGCGTTTGTCTGTTTGTGTTGAAGGTGAAAAGTTCTGAATATGAGTTACCATGTGAAAATAGCATAGTATGAGGATTAAGTTTCCAGGAGCCCCCTGTATAACCCAGGCAGCAGACTGTACCATTTAACAGGACTGTGAGATTTGCAGTGTGATGCTACTTTTAGCCTGGTATTATGCTCCTGCTACAAATGCACTCCACTGAAAGCAGAAAGAGTGGAACACAAAATAATTTGAAAGGGGCCCATTTATTCCTGTCTTGTAAGCCTACAGATATAATATTTACTGTTGGTGTAGTTTAATAGACACACTGACATGAAAATAAATAACACAAGTTATTCGGTGTAGACACTTTACACTGTGTTTTCAAAATAAGTTTTAATATTTCTTCTCCTAATGAATGAAAATATCTCTGTTCCTACACCATTGTTGCTGCAGAGAGACACAGGTATATGTAGGAGAGTCATGCATTGGTTTGTTTTTATAAACCTCTTCTGGTTCAGAGCCTTTCTCTGTCATGAACACAGAGAAAAATCAAGGACACACAAATATTGCAAGTGCAAGTCCACTCCCTCAGTGACTAGGGACCTGACCCTCAGGTCTCTCTAGTATTTTCTGAACCTTCTTTCCACAAAAATTCTTTCAGATTTTCCCTCTGCCACGGTGTTCAGTTTCTATGTGATCGTGAGCTGCTCAGTATAAACTGTGCATCACAGTCTCAGTGATGTGCAGTCCCTCAAGGACAGTAGGAACAAGTTACAGAGGTTTTCAAACAGCCCAAGCAAGGATCTCCCTGCCTTTGAAATTCTGTCATTCTAATTTGGTTCAAACATCTCAGCCCAAACCAATTGATGTGATATTGACATGCACTTCCAGACTGTGCTGCTGGTGTGGTCATGGCTTGGCATTATTCAGTGAATGGTCTGTCTAAAAACTTGCCTGGAATTGCAAGTCAAATCCTATTGCTCTGCTCCTGAAGTCCAGCCATAGGTAAGACTTGACTGACACTGACTGCATTTATCCCAGAATTTACATTGTTCTTGAGGTCCTTGGAAATCTGCTCTTGCACAGGTTCTCCAAGGCAGCTGGATGCACAAGTTGTTCCCTTCTGGCTGTCACTGATATCAAAGAAGTTAAAGTTTGTTGTGAAGATGTGGCATCCTAGCAATGTCTTGGAATAATACCTTGCCCAGGGAAGCTGTGGATATCCCATCCCTGGAAGTGTCCAAGGCCAGGATGGGGCTTGGAGCAACCTGGGATAGTGAGAGATGTCCCTGCCCATGCCAGGGGGGTGGAATGAGATGGGCTTTGACGTCCTTTGCAGACAAAACTGTTCTATGATTCTGTGATGTGAGCAGCTGGGGGTGTGCAATACACCCAAAAGACCAGCAAACTTTATTAGGCTCATTAGGATTTTCTCTCCAGCTGCTTTGTCCCTGCTTCACTGCAGAACCATGGCCCTGCACCTTCCCCACCGCCTCATCCATGCCATCCTGCAACAAAGACTCTGACTTTGGGCTTGGAAACACTCAGCCAAGCTGGCAGAGAAGGAATGGGAAGGCAAGTGTTACATTCCCATTCACCTCACACCCCAAGAATCGGAGGATTAATGCATCCATTGTAGACTTGAATTTCCCTAGTGGTTAGCTCTAATTTTCTGCAGCTGCACAGACATTAGTACAGCAATAATACTCCTAATAGCGGTGATGGCTGAGACCGTCAGACAGAAAAGATCACTTGTTTTTTGGGAAAAAAATAGATACCGCAGATATATCACCCTAGATGAATCTGTTATTAAAAATTGCTTTCTGAGCCTCCCTAAATATCCTAATAATTTAAAAACAAAAACCAGTGAGAACTATGGACCTTGTTTTCCCAGAAATGACACAAAAACTTTCTCTGAAAATAGTGAAGTGTAGGTAGATCTTTTATGGAGAGGTAGCTCACTGGAATGACTGTCTGACCAAGGCTCATACATCAACCTGGATACATAATTTTTCTTCCAAGTCTGCCCCAGGTTGAATTACCCACCTTCTTTAAGAGGGACACATGCAGGTTCTTGGAGAAATTCACGCTGTCAACATAGTTTTGCTGCTGATACACCTGCAGGAACTCTGGCTCTTGACAGATTCAGCTCCTGGTGGGCTCTGGCTTTCATAAACTCATCCCTGCACGCTTGTGCAATGTCTCTGTATTTATGCAGGGCCTCAACCCCTGCTGCCACCTCTAGTACTCTTCCTTTTTCCATTTAAATTTTGTCAGGAGCTCCTTGTTCATCCATGCGAGCTTGTGGCCACCTTTGTGTGACTTCCTGGTCCCCAGATCATTCTTGAGGATGGAATGTACCAGGAGGTGGTCCTTGAAAATCAACCAGCCACAGATGTAAGCTCCGTCTGTTGTCTCCTGTACAAAGACAGAGCTTTTGCAGTCTGAGGAGATGGGAAGAGAAACAGCCTCATACATTTAGTTCACTTCCATGTGGATTTGTGAGGGAAGTGCTTCTAATAATACACGTGGGTGTTTGCTGAGCTGCATCTTTCCTCTTGGCTATGAAACTTTGGGTAATTACTTCCAAGTGTAGTGACAGGAATGGAAAGGCTTACAAAGGTGGAGGAATATGTCTGCTGCCAACTGCAAATGAGCATGTAGAGGTCAATGGAGCAGGAGCAGAGTAACAAGAGTCTCGACAAGTCTTCGTGTAGGTCACTCCAGCCTACCTTGCTTTTTTTTGAGACTGGCCTTCCCTCACGCACAGCAGCTGATGACCTGAGCTCCTTTGCCTGCAGCAATGGCACAGTTTCAAAGTTCCCTCTGTCCCCTTGAGGAATGGTTTGTTGCAATGACATAGGCAGACTCTGAGTCCTTCATTACTGGGTGAGACTCACCCTGTTCCAGAGCAATCACCTTTCCCCAGGAGGTGTTTTCTCTCTGGTCCTCACAGGTGGGGCATGATGGTGCTACCCCTGAGAGCTGCTGGATGATGGAAGAGCTCACCATCGTCGTGCCCACCAAAGGCGTCATGTACAACTTTGTTTGCAAGTGCTGGCTGGCCAGAGACAAAGGTGATGGCCTCACATCACGAATCCTCAACATCCTGGATGCAGAATGTGTTAACATTGGCGTCAAGGTAGGCACCAGGCTCACGTTGTGCCTTTGGCTGCTGCAGGCACCTCTGGTTATACAGGTCATGTGTCAGCAGCTCTCATACCTTGACTTTTGCAAGTGTCTTGAGGTTTCTCTTTGCTTTCCTCTCCTCTGCTGTTTTACTAACAATATCTTTAGGCACAGTTTAGAATCAGGGCTGTTTAGAGCTCTGTGTAGTGAGGCTGGCTGGATCCAGCCATGGCATAGATGGAAGGGCAGAGCAGGTGGGACACAGTTCAGCAGCCTGTCCTCATCTTGTCACCCACTGCATCACCTGGTACCCACAGAGTGAGAGCAACTTCAAGGTAAAGGAATACTTCTAACTCATCAGATTAGAGCTATGGAAATATCTTAATATTTTAATCTCTCCATTGTACCAATTTTTTTAATAGGGGATAGGGAAACTAATAATTACTGGAAGTTGTTGAAGCATGAAGCTTGATCTTTGTTGAGAATAACTGATTAAAGCTGAATCAGTGATGAATAAAACTGTATAGACTTTTCATTCAAATATATGAATTTTGAAGTAATATCTCCTATGCTGTATTTCAAACAAGTACAAATTGGAAAGCTGGGCTATGCTGATTTTGGATGCAAGATCTGTAGCAGAAATAACAGTCTGGATGAATGTGACAATAACACTGTGTTTAAATACCTGTGTGGCAATTTAAAATCTCTATAGATGTGCTTCTATTTACAGTCACTTCCATAGTACATTACTTTTTCTCTATGCTGCTCTTGATTCCCAAGCTAAAGATATTCTCCTGGAATCTTTGTTCCCCAGACACGCAAAAACTTGATAACATTTTTGGCATTTTGTGAAGGATTCACCAAATCTATGCAGATTTCAGTGGTGGAATTGACCTAAGAGGGTATAAAAACCTGCATCAGCCTTAATACCAAGGTTAAAACCAATCTCATAAAAATGTCCCATCTGTCGTTTAACCTCCTGGATGAGGTTTCCAAACCCCTATTGCTGAGCTGATGGCTTGCCCATAGATTGAAGTGGATGTTAATGAAGACTTTTATTCAGTCTTCCTTTAAAAGCACAATCCTGAATATTTATTTTCATAAGCACTCCAAAAATAGACACTATTTTGTGCAAGAGACATGTAACTACAATTTTTTTCCTATGATGTTGGGCCAGAAACTTGATGGGAAATTTGAAGGAAATCTGGGGAGATGTTTGGGACATGAAACTGTAAGTGAGCAGTTGACTTTCTGATCGGTCTTCTAGCTGAGGGGATTTGGGACTGTTTCCTCATAAATAGCTGTAGTTAGAAATTGAGTCTTACAGGTTTTTTTAGAGTTCAAAGAAAACTGATACGTTTAGCATCATTGGGAAGATTAATACTTCTCTTTTTTTCTTTTCTGCTTGGCTTTTGTACAGCTGTATGTACCCATTTCAACTTAATTTTCTTCTTGGCTTGATATTCCCCCTTTCTGCTTTAAATTGAGTATTTGCCTTCCCATATTTAGAGGAATCACTCAATGTCCACCACAATCATTAAAAGCCTTCAATACATTGGTAAAAGAGTTTTTCTTCTCCTTCTTACAAAAAATAGGATGCATTGCTAAGATTTAAAATACGTGTGGATGAATATGTGATAAGCAGATTACTCAGGTTGAAAAAAAGGTGAAAAATATTTTTTTTTATATTATGTTATTCCTTTGCACTGTTTATTTATGTGACAGCCAAAATTCAGGCCAGTAAAACTAGCCTAGCACTGCACTAGTTGAAATATAAATTTTTGTTCCTTGCTATTCTTCCATGTCTTAATTCCAGAAGTCTTGCTACCATAGCTATGATCTTGAAAGCATCTAAGTGACCTAGAAGTTCTAAAAACCCTGCAAGTTGCTGGGACATTTTTAACATATTTGTTCTGAGTCTTATTGTTCCCATGTCAGGAGAAAAGAACAAATTTAGGCTAGTAAGGTGAAAATTATAAAAAATATCTTTTCACAAACTGGCATGCCTTCAGTGCACACAAGATCTGGGAGGACTCTGCACCTGATGCAGTAGTGGGCATCCCCTTGGAGAGCAGGATAGCTGAACTTTTGTACCACAGGGAGTATTCTGATATAGGAACCTCCAAACTATTAGTGATATTGGAATAAACATTGCCCAGATCAATACTGAACTTTTGGGGGAAATACTTTGCAGACAAGAAAAAGAAACAGTTGTACTTCTGGAAGAAATATTTTTTTTTTTTTAATTAGCTAAAGTTTGGTGCAGTACAGAGGTCTGGAGTGCTGGAGGTGACCAGGTATTAGGATACAGTTTTAAGGTTCTTAGAAATACCTGTGCCCAAATTAAGGTGCAAACGAGACCAAGTGCCAGTGACAATAGTAAGGGTTTTATTTGATGGTAAATATGAGAGAGAGAGAGAGAAAGAAAGAAATGAGCGAAACTTTTTATCAGTGTTTGAGGCATGAACTGTTTCCAGTCTCTGACACCAGGGAGAGACACTGGTAGCAGAGGGTTGGAGACCCAGCTATTGATGTGATGGTTGTGACTCCAGTAAAGAAGCAGCTTAAGAGATCTTCATCACTGGTGTTGTGATAGCACAAGGGATAATGGGTTTAAATGGAGGGAAGGCTGACTTGGGTTCAATTAAAAAAAGAAATTTTTTACACTGAGGGCAATGAGGCCCTGGCACAGTTTTCTAGAGCAGCTGTGACTGCCCCATCCCCGGCAGTGTCCAAGGCCAGGTTCGACAGGGCTTGGGTCAAGCCAGGACAGTGGAAGGTGTCCCTGCCCATGGCAGTGGGTGGTACTGGATGAGGTTTAAAGTCCCTTCCAACCCAAACCATTCTGTGGTTCTGTGATTCAGATGTTGCCACAATGAACGTGCCTCTTTCAAGGCTGAGAAAATCTGTAGAAAAGGTCACAGATGGAAAGTCCCACAGTGAGTTTTGATCTCTAACTTTACCTCTGAAAACAACAGTGTGGAGAGGAACCAAGAAGCTGTGTTGCAACCTTTTCTGGCAAGGAAGTAGATCTCCAGGAAAGCCTGTTGCCCTGTTTAGCATGGGTTAAGGACAGCTGTTTAGATGAGTTCTTCTGATTGTTTCCAATCCTCACCAGATCCTCTATGAAGTCACGGTTGTGACCGGAGACATCGAGAGTGGTGGTACCGATGCCAGTATTTTCATGACTGTCTTTGGATCCAATGGGAACACTGAGGAGATGCTGCTGGACAAAAATGGAGACAGGTACAGTCAACTGTCATTTTTGTTGGTCAGAAGGGGAACAATGGCAGATTTTAGCATCAAGTCAAGAAGCACTTGATCATGGCTGATCACTGAAACACAAACCTTTACTCCCACTGACTTTATAGATTCAGACCTGGGCCCCCTGTAAGTGTTTCTGTGAGGTATTTAGCAAAGCAAAGGGAAGGAGAGCCAGGGAAACCACCCTTTGTCATTTGTACAAGTTTTGTGGAACCTGTTCCTCAGTGGCTTTAGAGATAAGCATCTTGAACAAAAGTATGAAGTCCTGTGTTGTCTCCAAGAAGAACTGTGAACACTGCCCAGGAGAGCACTGGGAAGTGGATGGGTGGCACAGAATGCTGCACCACATGCCCTGATTTTACTGAAAAGGTGGAATCTCATGTTTTCTTCAGCAGAAAGAGCTAACAAACGCTCTAACACTAGTCTGATGCCAGCACTTCTGCAAGCCAAAAAACCCACACATGCCACCACTCATCCACTTCCCAATGCTTTTTCTTCCTTCCTAGCACCTTGCCTAGTACAGAAAGCTTTGGCATGCTCAAGAATGAACCATCTTTTAGCAACATCATGCTTAAATTTAATTAATCAACTAGCTCTGAGCTTATTCAGCAAAGCATCTACAGAGCATCAGAAGGGCGGGAGCTTTTGGCCACACATTTCAAGCTTGGCTTGCTGAGGGGATGTTGGAAAACTGAAATAAGGTGCACCTTGCATAGAGGGGATGTTTTACTTGAAGCTGTTGTAGCAGAGTGGGTGTCTGGACAAGCATAGCTAAGATTGAGAGCTTCATGTGTTTAGTTAGTAACAAGCACGAGCCTTGTTTGTTGTGAAAAAAAATGCAGCAGAGGTGCTGTGACTAAAATATCTGTGAGAAACACAGCTGAGTCATGCAGAAAACCACAGCTCCTGGTGCTGCTCCCCATCACAGAGGGACATCCTACATGTGGGGCAATGCTCCTGGACTGCCAGCAAAGGTGGCCATCAGTGACACCCCTCTTACAAGACCCTGGGCAAGCAGGGCCTGTCTTTCACTGATTTAATCCTAACACTCAGTTCTAGTAGGTGAGAAAATGGACCACTGCTGTTTGTAATCAGAAATGAAGCAGATTTCACATCTGGGTGCATCAGCCAAAACTCTCAAAAGGGAATTGAGACATCTCCAGCCTCTCAGGAGCAGGGTTGCAGTCTTGCTGCATCTGGGGCAAGTCATACCCCTAAACTTTGTGGCCTTTTAAAACATCCCTCTTATCTACATGGGTGGGATGGATAATCTCTGATATAAGAGTATGAAAAAGCAGTTGAGGAGAATTGAAAAGTCTCTGCTTCATTAGTTGCTTGGGCTGTCATCTGACAGTAGAGGATCTGTGAAAGGTGTTGAAAAATCACCGGGGCTGTGTAAAGAAGAAGGAAGTGTAAGGCACAACTCTTTTTATGTTAATAGCCCCAGGATGCTGTGCTGTTCTACCGGCACATCTCTGCTAGCTGGAGGTGCTCTGTATCACACCTCCAGCTGTGCAGGGCTCTTGTCATCTCATTAGCACCCTCTGCACAGGCCATTCATGTCCCCAAATTCACATCCTGTCTTGTTTCCACACCACTGCCACCAGTCTTCATCCAGCTGCTAACAGCACGGACTTTCCTGGCTCTTTTCCACATGGAAATCTCTCCAGCCCTTGCACCAGCAGTGCAGGGATGGGTGAGAGCTACTGCAACCAAATGGTAAAAGGCACTTCATCTTTACTGGGACCATCCAGTGCCAATTCACTCACAGCAGCTTAGTGCATTACGAAGAACCGTCTGTCTAACCTGCCACAGATTTAAGGCAATTTCTGCTACATTACTGTTATTGCCAAGACCCCTGGGCAATGGAAATATTTATAAGGGCAGGCATGGGTAGGAAAGCTTAATGAAATCCTTTAGATAAATGGTTCGGTGTCCTGAAGAGGGAACAGCAGCAGTCAGCTTGTCTGGCTGCTTCTTCCCTTCTCGATTTTTTTCAGGTTTATGTTCATCTTCATATAAATTAGGGATAGCAAAGAGCTTTTGGGTCACCCAGTTTGTCACCTTGGCAATCACTTGCCTCTAGTACTTCCCTCTTGGAAGTAGCGGGTGAGTATCAGCATTACAAACTCCAAACAAGGCATTTGCTGAAGATGAATAATGTTTTATTTTGCTAGCAGACATTTTTAGCTCAGAATTGCTCATCCTGGAAAGCCTCAGAGTGAGAGATTTCTATGAAGCTTTGTAGGTAATAGTGATTGTAATAAAAACTGATCACAGGATCACAGGATAATTCAGACTGGAAGGGTCACACCTTTTTCTTTAATAGATGTGGAATTCAATCCAGTCCAGGGACAAAAGTACATTCTATTTCTCACAGTGAAACTGGCTGCCTCAGTATCTGGTACCAAAGAAAGACAAATAAGAAGAAAAAGGCGTTTTTCAGAGAGCAAACATAACCCTTAATAACAGGAAATGGACTGGGACCAAAATGCCCTGTCCAAATGCCTCTGGGGGTGCAGAGGAAGCAATGCCTGGATGAAAACTGAAAGGCTTGAGCCAAACCGTGTTGCTAACATCTGCAGCCATGCATGCTCAGATAATGCTGTGAGTATAATCACATTCGTCCTGCAGGGGGTAATCTGAACAGAGGCTGGTAAAGAAAATGGTTTTTTCCCTCCACATTCTGGCACTGCACAGCTATGGGAGGCAGCGTGCCTTGCCAGGAATGAGATATCATCATTATGGATTGTTTCTGTTGTGGCAGTGCCCACGTCTTGCAGGGCTCTTCCCAAACCTCCCAGCACACTCAGGTGATTCCCCCACAGGGAGGAGTTTGCACAAAGGAGAAACATCAATCCCGGAGTGGTCACCATGTGCTTGGTAGACCCTCTGGTTCTGGCTGCCACTCTCCTCAGCAAGGGTTAGATTTCCAACTCCAAGACCACAGCAGGTCTCCAGAGTACTTGTGGGGGGAAACTGGAAGATGCTTGCTCTGAGCAGAGTAATACTGAGCCTGAGGCAGCGCTTTCACTGAAGCAAGGCTTTCCTCCTAGCACCAGCGATGCCAAGAGGGAGGAAAGGTGCAGTCCTAGCCAGTGTAATCTTCTTTGGGAAGCACTTGTTGGCTGTTTTTTCCCTTCTCCTGCTTCCTGCTGATTGCTATGGATGAGCAGCTCCTGCGCATCCTTGTGCCTGTACGCGGCAGCCATGCACCGAGGTTACACAAACCCACCCTGGCTCTTAACCACAGGCAGAGACAGTCTGCAAATCCAAATCCCCCAATTTCATCAGGTTGTTTTTTTTTTTTTCTCCATTCTAACGCAATTTGCCTGTGTTTACTAAACTTGGGTGTTGGGCACCAACCTGCAATCCCAGTGCCACATTTAGCTGAGCTGCAGCAACTGCCTCTTTCCACGTCAAACACAAAGTTTTGTGCTGCACCTCAGAGAAAGGAGATGAGGCAAAACTATTTTGCCTTCTAGCTGGAATGGACCAAGGACAGGCAAGTGGGCAGCTGCCAGGAGGGAGGCGATGTGCAGAAGCCTGACTGTGGGTCGCTATTGTTCTGGTTACAAACAGAGCGGTAATGTATGCTACAGACTGCCTGGAGCAGCTCCAGGTGGGCTGTGTTTTCCAGGGAAGGAGGAATCCCTGTCAAATCTGCACTGAGGTGTCTTGCCAACAGCACAGTAGCTGGTGGTTGCAGCGCAGGAAAGCTCAAGTCCCATAAAGAGCACTCATAAACTTTTGATTTGAGGCTGTTGGCAGGGCGAGGGCTGCGGCACTGGACGGGGAGGCAGAGAGGCTGTAGAGCAGCAGCAAGGAAACCTCCTTGTTCTTGCAATCCCTGCAGGTTTGAGCGGGGCCAGGAGGACAGTTTCATCATGGAGATTGCCGACATCGCGCCCCTCCGGAAGATGAGGATCCGGACGGACGGGAAGGGGACGCGCCCGCACTGGTTCCTGGAAAGGGTAACGCTCTCAGCATCACCTGCCTCTCACAGCCTGTGTGTCCTGGAGCCTCTCAGCCCCTGGCAAAGAGGACAAAGGCATCGAGTGATTCGTTTTTGTTGATTTCCTACACTTTTTCTGTTCGGTTTCTCACTGTTTTTCCTGGCAGGAACTGAGTCAAGAAAGAAGAGAGCGGAGGGAAAAGCTGTGTTGTAAATCTTTTTTTTTATGGTGGAATCACCATGTCTGGAAGTGTTCAAAAGGCTTGTGGGTGTGGCACATTTGTGGGCTATGGTTTAGTAATGATCACTGTGGTGCTGGGTTAATGGGTGGACATGTTCATACTGGACATCTCTTCCAGCCTAAACAATTCTATGATTTCACCACAGATTCTGCTGTTAGATCTCACTCTCCTTCCCTGCATGAGCTTTGGCTGGTCACAATATTTTCTGGTCCCTGGGATGCACCCTCAGCCCCTGCAGATCTCTGCCATGTGGGAATCTGAATCCCTGGGAGGATGTCTGCCAGATAGAGACACCCAGGTTTGGGTGGGACATTTCCAAATAATCCATCCTTTCAGTTGGATCATCCCATCTCCCCCCTTTCCTTCTCCTCTGGCACACAGGCAGATTTCTTTCTTTTCTTGTCCATACAAGTAAGGTGTCATTTTTATCTCACGTTTTGAATGGAATATGCAAATTGATGGTATTTTTCCCTGATGTCCTACCTTGCACAAAAGTACAGTGTTTGCCTTTATCTTTGCTCACAAACCACCAGCTCCTTGTAAGGATCACCTCTATCTGGGCAGTCAAAAGTAGTTTCCCTGTTGTGGGTCCCTATAATTATATTTCTAAGAGAGAGGGGGAACACTATGCTGATTCCAGACCATCAGATGTCAATAATGGAGGAACCCATCTCTGCCATTTTTCTTTACCATGCTTTTCCTGGAGTCGATATCCTGCTGGATTTCTCTATCTTGACCTTTTTATGAGAGCAGTTTGAGACCCAGTAGCTTAACCATGGTCAGAGGGAACACTGCATGATTTTTTAAAATGGGTTCTTTATCCTTTTTGACTAGTTTACAGCAGTCTTTTTCCCATAGATAATGTGTTTCTAAACACTGACCCTACACAGCCACCAGTTTTCAGTGAAGTTATGAACTTCACTTTCAGAAAGGTTTCTGTGCTGCAGTACCATTTTTGCTTCAGCATTTCCACTTCTAAATGTTTTCTCAGCAGCTGGGGAAGGAGGGGAACTGAAAGAGGGGGAATTCAGGCTGGACAGTAGGAAGAAATTCTTTACTGTGAGGATGGCAAAACACTGGCACAAGTTGCACAGGGAGATTGTGGCTGCCCCTGGATCCTTGGAAGTGTCCAAGGCCAGGCTGGATGGGGCTTGGAGAAACCTGGGACAGTGGAAGGTGTCCCTGCCCATGGCAGGGGGTGGGACTGGATGAGTTTTGAAGTCCCTTCCAACCCTTAACATTCTCTGATTCTGTGATGATTCTTGTGCATCTTCTCAAAGGATTAGACCTCCAGAACATATCTTTAGAATGGATGCCACAGATGCACAGTTTTTCTCTCTGTGCCTGAGGAATAACTCAATCTGTTCTCTGATTTGATTCAGATGTCTTGGTCAAACTCCCTTTGTAATTTCTCACATGCTTTCCCCTGAGTTTTATAAATCGTATTCATATAGAATGAAATCAAATAAAGCTTATTCATCCAGAGACATTCCAGGTCCTGCAATCATGAATCAGCAGCAGCACAAAGGCAAGGGATGGCCAAATCTTTAGTTGTGCCTTCCCACCTTCCCACCTGCCTACTCTGTCCAGGCATTCCAAAACCTCAGCCTGCTGGACTGTCCTACCAAGAGCAAAGCTTTCTCAGGGAAGTGGGCAAAAAGGACTCTCATTTGGACCCACCCAGTGGGCTTATATCCACCTTCCAGCTCTACAGAAGCACAGGTGGACCATGCACACAAGAGTAGGTCTGGTCAAGAGGTTTAACAGGGGGCTTGTAAAAGTGAGGGAGAGCAACTTTTTATAAGGGCTGATAGTGACAGTTTTAAACTCAGAAAGGAGAGATTTAGATTAGATATTAGAAAGAAACTCCTGGGTGTGAGGGTGGTGAGGGCCTGGCACAGGCTGCCCAGAGAAGCTGTGGCTGCCCCTGGATCTCTGGCAGTGTTCAAGGCCAGGTTGGATGGAGCTTGGAGCAACGTGGGACAGTGGAAGGGTGTCCCTGCCCATGGCAGGGGGTGGCACTGGAAGGTCCTTAAGGTGGCTTTCGACCCGGACCATTCTTTTATAATTCCGTTATTTTAGAAGCTTATGGAAATTATGCCCATAGTTTCTCTTTTTCTTGGATAAACAGATCACAGAGGGTTTTGTAACACCAGTGTTAGGTAGAGAACTGTATTTATTGGTTTTCTTTCCCACCTTCCCTGCAAAGGTAAACACAGCGTTCGCATTCCCAGGCAGAGGGTGGCTACAGAAGCGTTCAGGAAGAGGGGAGGAAGGATTTGTGTTCTCTGATTTGTATTCCAGCCTTAAAAACTTACGTAGCCTGGTGTGACATGAAAACTGATCGGAGCCCATTTCCATTTCTGTCAAAAGTGCATATTAAGACTGCATAATGAAATACTTGTGGGGGTAGTGCTAAACTCTCAGACAGATGGTTCACAGTTAGTGCTAACTAGCACAGTGAAATGAGAAGCTAGATTAAGCCATCAACCCCGTAATTAACCATTTGTTGCTCCATTTATCTACATGATATTCTAAGTTTTCTTGTTCTATTAAACTAACAATAAATGATCTCTTTAATTCTCTTTGGTCCTTTGGTAAACTGTTGCTAGCCATAATTTATACTGCTTTTAGTTCACCAGATATAGAAATGCATAAATACCAATTAAAATGCATGAATTATCAATGATTCTGTACACAGCCAAAAGATTCAATTAACAAGCAGGCAAGTAGTCATATTTTTTTTCTGTCTACATAAAATACACTAAAATTTCATTCAGAATCTCAGTGAAGTAATGAACTTGGTGCTGAAAACTCAATCTGCACCACAAGTTGCAATAAGTTTTAAATGCTGATACCTAAACCTCTAGAGGAAACGAAATTTGATTAGTGATGTTTTGTGACAAAATGAACATTATTGATCATTACTATGCCCAAAAAGGCATCATGAGCGTTCTCCAAAGCTGAGCAATGCTTTCTGATCAATCCACTGCTGGGAGAGACATAGAGTGTGGATCTTTTCCACTGACCTAATGCTGAATCCCACGTTCTTCCATATCAAGCTACAATGACACTGTTCTGTGTTCCTGAAAAATCAGGGAACAAAATCATAGAATCACAGAATGGATTCGGTTGGAAGGTACCTTAAAGTTCATCCCATTCCAATCCCCTGCCATGGCAGGGACCCCTTCCACAATCCCACATTGCTCCAAGCCCCATCCAGCCTGGCCTTGGGCACTGCCAGGGATCCAGGGGCAGCCACAGCTGTTCTGGGCACCCTGGGCCAGGGCCTGCCCACCCTCAGCATAAAAAAGGTTTAGACTTTAATTAGGCAACTTATCCTAATGCATGCTTTGGAAACCTCTTCCTGGGATAGCTGGTTCCTCAGTCCCCGTGATGATTTCACCTGCTGCCCAGTGTCTTTGCTATGAAGTTGAAAATCTAGAAACAAGAAGGGATGAAAGCTGAGTGAAATAGCAGGAATTATAAGACTGTTGAATTCTGCAGAGTTGCTTCCCTCAGAATTTTAATGTTACTTTGTGCTGTCAAAGCCAGACAGATAAGAAGCTGCCTTAATGAAGCGCTAATTGCATTGCATTCAAACGTCACAAATAATCCTGCATGTGGGACTCGGTCTTTATTCAGTCCTTTCTCCTTTGTATAAAGGAGATTAAGAGAATTTGAGAATTATTATTGAGAATTGAGAATTATATAGCTGAAGCTGACTTTTATTCTTTGCAAAGGAGAGGAGTCTTTTTGTTTTACAGTCAGAAGTTCCTGGGTTTAAGTGAAGAATAATGAGATGCAACAGAAGCGTAAAATTCTGTGTTTGAACCTTAAAGGTGAATTCTATGAGCCGTGTATTTTGGTGTCAGCAGAGTGGGAGACCCTGTGGAGCATGTTTTACATGACATCTTGAAAAAGGCTGGGTAGGGGTAAATCAAATAATCGGACATGTCAAACCTTTCCATTGCAAGAGACACAGTGTAATTAATTTCAAATTGGTGGTTTAAAGTCCCTGTCAACGACTGTGTTTGCTCAGCTACAAAGCAAATTATCAATATGTTATTCATACACACTCCTGCCACTTTCTTTTCATGGCTTACAGGTGTTCTACAGCCCAGTTAAACTCCTTGCATAATTAGCAGGCAAGTTTGAGCTGGAAAGCACACTGGATGCCCACAGCAAGTTTGGGGTATCCTAAAAAATAGCTTAGGTGCAATGTAAAGTAGTGGTCTCATTGTCAAGCAGTAGCTAGTTAACTGGGAGGAACAGGCAGAAATTAAATAGAGTCACAGGATTACTTTCTTGACCCTCATGACTGAAACCAAAATCCTGCATCATCCTCTGGGTGTGCAACACCCACAAACACCTCCTTGCAGGATGGGATTCGTTTTCTGCTATTTCAGTCTCCAAAAAAGGCTACATTTAGCTTTCACCCCTTCCAACAAACCACTCAGGCCCCCTCTGTAGTCATGAGACAGATGGACCTGAGAGAGGGGGTGATGCCTTAAACAGCTCTAATTTTGGGTGGGAGGTGAGGCTTCCCTGGGGATGGCCAGCTCCCACCACTGACCACAGGATGTGCTTGGGCTGGGTGGGCAGCATTTAGGGGCTCCACACTGGGTACCCACACTGTGACCCAGCAGTCAGCCTGCCACTGCTGCTGCTTCTGTGTCCCTGGCCGTGATCATGGAATCGTAATTTGGGCTGGAAATTACCTTTAAAGCTCATCTCATTCCAACCTTCTGCCATGGGCAGGGACACCTTCCACTGTCCCAGGCTGCTCCCAGCCCCAGTGTCCAACCTGGCCTTGGACACTTCTAGGGGTGAGGCAGCCACAAGTTCTCTGGGAAACCCTCTTTTCATAAAAAATTTCCTCCTTACATCCAATCTAAATCTCTACTCTTTTAGTTTTGGAACATCAACCCTTGTCCTGTCACAACAAATCCTGTCCCCATTTTGCTTGGAGCCCCTTCAGGCCCTGCCAGGGGCTCTGAGCTCTCCCTGGAGCCTTCTCTTGTGCAGCTCAACAGCCCCAGCTGTGCCAGGCTGGCTGCAGAGCAGAGGGGCTCCAGCCCTGGCAGCATCTCCGTGGCCTCCTCTGCACTGGCTGCAGCAGCTCCAGGTCCTTGTGCTGTTGTTGCCCAGGGCTGGGGCAGCTCTGCAGGTGGGGTCTGACCTGAGCGGGGCAGAGGGGCAGAATCCCAATCCCTGCCCTGCTGCCCACGCTGGGGATCAACCCAGGATAGAGTTGGATTTCTGGGCTGATATCCCTTGGACAAAAAAAAAAACCCTCATAAAATGAATCTCTTTCCCATCTTTTCCTCCTGTAGCACCACCCCAGGATGCGATATCAGGGGCAGGGCTTGGTTTCTGTCCTTTCTGCTTACAGCAAAGTGCACACAGATGCAATCACACATCCTGGGTGAGGGGCTGAGGATGGAAAAGCTGGAATTTAGCTCCAGCAGTTTTAGTAGCCAGACGTTTTTTCTCAGGCGGCATCTGGAGCACTGAGCACGGGCTGGGTATTTGTGAGAGGCCTGACCTCTGTGTCAGTGAGTGCCCTCCAGATAACAACTCTAATCTGCTTCTATCCCCACTGCTTCCCTAACAATTCCCTGCAAGCTTTGCTCAGGACATTTTGCTACCCACAGTGTTGCTGTCATTCCCAAGCAGGACAGAGGCACTGCTGGCTGAACCTTTTTCAGCACAGAGTTTATGCATTGGGTTGGGGGGGAAAAAAGCCATTTTCAGTCAACCTGACATTACTCACTATTCCATTTTGCAAATTTTAACCAAAGAAAACTTTCTGCTGGACTCCTAAGAGGATGCAGGCATCCTTGCTCACACATCCTTGAGAGAGGACACTTCTGTGCCCCAGCAGAAAGGCCACCAGCTGGGGGGGGGGAGACCTGATTGCTGCTTGGTTCAAAGCAAGGGCTTGATGCAGTATCTCTTGACTCATAGAACAGTTTTTTTGACCACAAAGTAACAGTGTCACTGGCTATGAATAAGCAGCTTTTTAGAAAAGTGGGACATTTTCCACAGCCAAAAATGTCCTGTCCCCCTGGGACAGGGGGGTGAAGGTGCTGTGTTGCAGGTCCTTCTTTAGCATCAGGCAGAGTGAAAACCCCAGATGAGTGTCCTACCCACAGAACCATTCAATGCACAAATAGCACGGCTTACTGCCCAGCTTTGCTGTAGCCACTGCCCTCTTTAAAACAAACTTTTATAACCTGGAGCAGTGCTCTTCTTTTGAACTGCTTAAGACTCCAGCAAGGTGTGGCTGGGGTCAACAGAAGGCCATGGGCTGGGACAGCTGGAGTTTGAGGACAGAATCTGAGCACATTGTATGTTAAGATAAGTTTTACTAAGTTCTTTTTCTGATGTATGAGCATGCAGTGGAAGGGCACTGAGGTGGCTGAGGCCTATATGGCACACCAGGAAAAGCTGAGGAAAAGGGAGTTTTTAAGCCATTCCATGAGGGGGAATCCAATTACAGTCTTCTGCTGCTGGAAGGGAGGTTTCAGAAACCATCGATGCAGACTCTTCTCGGAGGTGGACGGCGAAAAGGCGTGAGGATATGGACACTGATCAGACATAAAGGATAAAATCCTCCTGATGACAGTGGTGCAGCCCTGGGGTGAGGACTCAGAGTGTTTGGGGAATCTGCACCCTTGAAGATTTTCCCAGCTCAGTCAGACATGGCTTTGCAGTTAGCCATGCTTGGAGCAGAGGGTGGAACCATTCACCTCCTTATTTCCCACCACCCCTGCTTCATTCCTCCCTAAAATTATGCCACCCTTCTCTGACACGTCTGGGCTCATGTTTCCATGGCCTTAGCAGAGGCAGTGTTTGCTGATGCACTGCCACACACAGGTACAGTCTCTGTTTCTCTCAGAGGGTAGCACAAATGGCAATTTACAGCGTCGTCTCCTCCCTTCCCTTCAGGTCCCCCAGTTTAGTGAGAACTTATTGCTGGGTTTTTGCTCTAGGCAGGTGTAATGCTTTTCTCCCACCTGACTGATGCTCCACTGAGCCCACATTCAACAAGAGACATGAAGGTGGGTATTTTATTAGGCGTTTGTTGGAGTAACTTGTTGAGCTGCTCTGAATTCATTCCCATTCTGTTCTTATCACCACGGCATCTGAGCTGCTTCCACGACACGTTAGACAGTGTGACTAATATCTGTTGCATACTGTTTGTTCTGTCACCTTTTCCCAGAGGGAGAAGTGTGTGAAATATTAAGTTTCGCTGGCCTAATTTTATCTAGTGCCTTGTTTTAACTTGTTTGGGCTTGATTTGTGTCTCTCTACAATGATTTCTGCATGTTCACTCAAAGGAGGCAGGCAAAAGAAAGATGCTGGGTGCTTCAAGGAGAGGTAGTGATGTTTTTAATAACTCTGTTACTTTTTTGGAGTGAATTCCATGCTGGCTCACAGGAGAGGTCTGACTCTCTTAGAGAGGAGCTTTGTCCATAACTTAGCTCAGAGGAGTAAATTTCCCCCTTTGCTTTGCCCCAAGGTTGAAAAAGCTTTATAATACTATGAAGACAAATTTTCAGGGCAAACCAGCACAGCAAATACTGTCCACAGGAGAGAGTTCCATTCATCCCAGAAGAGCTCAGTATGGACTTTGGAGCTATGGCCAAGCTCTCCCCGTGTCCTACCAGATCATGCACTTACTAAGTTTAACATTTGCCTTCATTCAGATGGCAACTAGAGTAAGTTTTTTCTCCCATTTTTCCTCTTCACAGATCACCCTGAAGAATCTTGCTAATCAAGAAGTGGCCACATTTACCTATGGGGATTGGCTGTCCAAGCTGAAAAATGCCAAGGGAAGCCTGGTGTGTGAGATGCCAGCTTTCATAAATGACGAGCAGATGATGGAGGACACCACATACACCCTTCAGGTTAAGACCAGTGACGTTGGAGGTTGGTCCTTGCTAGATATTTTATGACTTTTCTAGTACAAAGTGTGGTTTTTAGCAATGGAGAAAAAATAAATCTGCTTCATTTGAATTTACGTTTTAAAAAACAGAGTTTAGCTGGAATACAACCATTTTGGCTGGCTGTTCACCAGTGTTATTCCGAGAAACTCATTCTCTTCTGAGCTCTGGGCATGACATATTTAGACACAAGGCCCAGGTTTGACTGCTCTTCAATTCCTTGAAGACACCTTAACAGAAACTATTACCAGATGAAGCTACAGAGGTCAGCAGCCACATTTTTCTTTTTTGGTCAGGTCTGTCCATGTAGGGTGGTCAGAGCTGGTGTGCTTCAGGTTTTCAGTCAGCCTGCCTTGCCCAGAGCAGATAGCAATAATTCACCCACCTTTCTGAAGTGTTTTGAGAGCATTTATCTCAGGCTGTTACAAAACATCTCCCAATGCACACCAGATAGAAGAAGTGGAATGAAGTATAGAGAAGGCTGCAGAGCTTTAAGAGCCAAGAGATGGGGTTTCAGTGTCATTTCCTGGGATCACTGCCTCTTTTCATGGGAAGTTTTGTCAGGCTGCTGGATGAAAGCTGCAGCCACATTCAGGGTGTCTCATGCCAACATGGGACAAGCCAGACGTTGTCTTGAAGACGCCTTGTTTCAAAGGTTGGTCCTCATGCGAGGTTCAGTCACACCAGTGCACATAACCACCTCCTGACCTCTAAATCTCTTTCACTTTTTTTCTTTAGCTACTTCTTTTTTTTTTTTTTTTTTCCTCCCTGGTTTTATCAGCAGTAATTTATGCAGCTTCTGAGGTTTGATCTAAGAGTATCAAAATTTCCCTGGCAGAGCATCATAGTGCCACCTCACCATTTCTTATCTATCTTCTCTGCCGGCTGCTTGTCTGAAAAACATGTAGTGAAATACAAAAAAACAAAAGAGATAGAGAGAGGGAGAGGAATATTTGTTTATGTATCTGGCCATCCATCTAATATAATGGTAGATCTTTCTGTGACCTTTTTTTGTGAAAACCAGTCCTAACTCAAAGGCGATGGAAATAGAAATGAGAGGAGAATGGGAAATGACAGCAGCAGCAGACAGATCTGCCCTTCCCATCGAATGAAGGATGACGGGTATTAATGAAGAAACATTTTATTTCATTATGAGCAGCGACAACCAGTAGGAAAGAGCAGATTACAGAGAGGTTTCAGAGAGTCTGTTTGTGATTAGATCACACAGCTCACTGACATAGTGCTGAACTTTATCCAGCTTATCTGAGGCGGGTGCAAGTCATGAACCATCTTCCCTTTTTGATCATTATGTATTCCACAATTACTCCTGGTTGGACCAATTCAGGAAGAAAGACATTTTATCCTTGGCGGTGTTTAAACATGTTATATCATCTCCTGCCACACTGACATTGCTGAGGAGCAGCAATACTGCACAAGGACTAGAATCAAATGTGTTTATTTCCAGGTATAAAGCTTTTCTTTGCAATGGCTTTCAACTTTCCAGTCAGTGAAGGAAAAAAAAAGGCAGGCAAAAGTAATCTCACCTATTTGTCATTCTCTGAAAAATTGTATTTCTGGTTTTATTTCCTCCTAGTTTAGACTGTCTCTGGTCAATTCACCTGGGAGAGAAGAGTCTTTATCAGTGGATAACCTGGATAACCTTCCTGAAGGTCTCTGCCTCTTGAGTTGTTCTTCATCAGATTCAGACAGACACTGCATAATTAAGCCAGGCTAGATGACTAAAATTAGGGAAAATGAATCCCACAAAGAATGTCCTGCAGCAAACTAGAAAGCATAAGCTGTTTCCTCCCCACCACACACACACGTTTAACAACAGCGTTGTTCTACATTTTCCTCAAAGAAACCTTTAAGCCACGGTTTGGCTTTTGCAAAGTCACTCTGCTCCAGTGGTGATTTAACCTGCAGAGGTTCCAACAGGGAAAGACTCCATTCCTGCAAAGCTCAAACCACCTCTCTTCCACCACCAGCAGTACCTCAGATGGCTCTCAACCTGTACAGAGAAAAGAGCTTGTTAGGGCATACACCTCCCAAGTCAGATGGGTAATCTTTGGTTAAACCAAGATCTTGATCGTAGATGTAAAGCACAATCTGATTTTCTTCAAGGCAGGACTCATAGACATCTATGCAATATAGCCAGACCACCTAATGGCTTTTTCTGAGGCACAGAAATGTCCTTTGGCTGGTTAATTTTCACTTTCTCTATGCAGGCATCACATACATGGTAATGCAGTAAAGATGGAGAGTGAATAAATACTGCTTTCTCATTTTTCAACCATTAATGAAGCAGAAGATTTTTATCTCTGCTGTTATAAGATTAATTAGGATGTTGTCAGCTCAGTTCCAACCTACAAATTACCTCATTTAGGACAGTTGGTGTCAGTTCCTAGTGCCTTATTCCAGATCTTTGTTATGTCAAAAGAAGGAAATTCTTTGGCCTCAGAAGGCTGTGACTAAGGCCCAGAGTTTGTTTAAAAATGAAGCATCTGCTCAGTAAGAATCATATAATTATAGAGACTCCTGTTGAAAGGGTCCTCTGGAGGTTATTTCACCCATTTTCCTGCTCAAAGGACTGTTGTCAGCTAAACATTGGACACCTCCAGGTATGGTGATTTGCCACCACCTCCCCAGGCATCTGGTCCAGATCTGCACCATATTGCCAAGAAACTTTGTTTTTTTCCTGATTCCTAGCCTGAACCTCCCCAGCAGCTTGTGGCTGTGGCTGTTTGGGGTATGATGTGACACAGTACATCAGCCTGGCAGCCCTGTCACCATTGTCACTGCCCCTGCACATGGAGTCCTTGTGCATCTGTCCCAGCTCCTCTCAGGGCTCCTCCTCACGGTGTTGTGTCCCAGCTCCTGTCCATCGTGGTAGCCATCTGCTGAGCTCTTCTCAGTGTCTTGACACAACCCAGCAATCCAGACTGAACACTGGAAACTTCCTGTGGCTTGGATTCTATCAGCATGTGAATGGTACTGCTGTAGACTTTGGGTCACCTTCAACCTCCCAGCATCTACAAGGTTTATTCCAACCCAGACGCAGGACTTTGCATTTCTCCTTGCTGAATTCCGTGACATTTCTGCTTGCCCCGGCCCTCAAGTTTCTCAAGATCCATCTGGGTTGGAATTCTGGCATTCAGCACGTCAGTCACTCCCACAAATCTACTCTTAGCTGGAAGTCTGCTGAGGAAACACTCTGCCATTGTTTAGTGTGTTGATGATGAAGTTCATTTCAGTTCTGCAGATCCCAGTATCAATCCATGAGCTATTGCACTCATCACCAGTTGAGGCTGGTCCAACCACAGTACCTTCACCTCTTCATTTGTCTCATTTTTTACAATTCCTAAATGTGCCTGACAGTTTCCTGGAACTGGCAACAACAGCAACAACAATAACAAAAAATATCAGAGACCCAAATAGGTGAAATGTACATTGATTTAACATTTCTGTTCTTTACTTTCCCATCTCCTGCTAATTGCTTGTGAGGGAAATGTCACAGCATGAGACCTTCATGGGCTCCTTCCTGCAGGGACGGTTTTGCTAAGAAACAGTTGGTTCTGTGCTTTTTGAGACCTGGCATTAATTAGGAGCCTGCTCCTTGCAAGGAAATGGACTTCAGTTTGCTTTGTCCCTCACCTCAGCAAGCTCTGGGGTCATAAAAAGTACTGCCAGGTGAACTGCCTGAGTCCCTGATGCTTTCTCTTCCTACTTAAACCCTTCCCAGGGAACAGTTGAAAATTAGCCCCAATTTAACTTGGGCAACTTCTTGCATGGACACCACATGTTGCTTTGCCTTTCCTCTGTATGACTCTTTTTCTCCTCTTTTTATTTCATTTTTTTTCCCCCCCCAGTTCTTCTGTAAGAACAATTGTAATTTCTTCCTAACTTCTGTATTTAAATAATAATCCTGTGGAACTGGGACTTTTCTCCAGAAGTTTACAGTCCCCCTAACTTTACCTCTGCACTGTGCTTGAATGGAGCTGTGGGAAATACTGTCTGTGTGGCTCAGAGTGGATTTATGATGCTCTTGTGTAACAAAGGGCCTGGCAGGAGGTTAGAGTTTGAAAGCTGGGCTATCCAAACGAGGGCAGCAGATGCTGAGTTTCTTTGTAAGGCAGATTTGAGCTTGATGATCTCATTTTCCTTTCCCAAAATTTAAGGACATTGGTTCTGACACAGCAATGGCTCTCTGCCCATGTGTAATCTTATTTCTCTCCTTGAATCTGCTTTTATATTATGGCATCAAAATTAAAATGCAGTCGTTTTGGTCAACTTGTAAATAGTGCCATGTGAAAATGTAACACTTGCAGCTAAAATGTAAGGTCACTGCCAGTGGTGGTTTGGCCTTGAACTCCCCAAAAGTCAGGGAAATAGCATGGCTGTTTTCTTAGGCAAAATACGGACGATGGAGGAGACGACATTCAATATCAGGTCCTAAAGACCATCTTGGAAACTTTTTTATTTCCTGACATATGCACAATAAGAAGGTGGGACTTGGTAGAGGAAACTGTTGCATGAGAGACTGGGACTCTTTCCATTAAATGCCACATGGACAATTTTCTGAGAAAGAGCAATATGGGAAGAAGATCTGTTGGGGGTGGAGGGAAGTGGGCCATGAGATGCCACAGTGGCTTGGCTGATGATCTGCACATAGCTCTGAAATCCCTGTGCCATACAAAACAGGGAGAGCAGGAGGAGACAGACCCCAGCTGATGGATCCAGAGTACCACAAGTGCTTGGAGAAGGCTGTGGGACAGCAGGAGAGGATGACTGAATGTGGAAAGGGGACAGGAAAGCCCACAACACTTTGTAGATAGAAAAGTTAAAGTACATTCTTTAACACCCTTTTGTAGATTGCTGGATTCTGCTGGGTCAGTCACTTCACTTCCCAAACTACCTTGGAATAAGGGGAGTTCTACACTGATGTCCCCTGCAGAGCATTGTGATGAACAGTCCTCCATCAAGAACAGAAATTTCTGCTTCCTGTGAGCACTGCCATCGTCATGATCACCACACCACAAGCACAAGGGCAAAGCATCCAGCTGTATTTGTGGGAGGGACAGGAAGGGCTGGTTGTTCTCTCTGCAGGATCCTGCGTGAACTCACTGAAATGGCTTGGCCATGCCCAGAGAAACATGAGCACCCCTGCAGCCTCTTCCAGCTTGCCTTTGCTGCTTTGGGGGCAGGGAGGCAGCCCAACGTGGCAGGATAACTCATGGCCTTTTTCCCTTCTCCCTCCTTCCAGGGGCAGGCACCGACGCCAACGTGTCCTTGATCCTGTTTGGGGAGTATGGGGACAGCGGCACCCTGCCTCTGAAGGAGTCCAACAAGTCCAACAAGTTTGAGAGGAACCAGATGGATGAATTCAGCTTCTCTGAAATGCTGAGCCTGGGAGACCTCTGCAAAGTGCGGATCTGGCATGACAACAAAGGTCAGGACAGTGACATGGCTGGTGGGAGAGTTTGGGATGTGTGGACACAAGAACACAAGGCAGGCTGGAGGTGCTGTCCCCAGCTCTGCTTCAGGCTGGGAAAATTACCTGGATTTTTCCCAGATCCTGTGCCCCAGCTTCCCTGCCTAGACACACCCTTTCATGCAGGTGACCCTCTCCCTGGCTGCTGGTGCAGCATCTGCTCCACCGGGTCTCCATCTGCAGGCAGGGCTTACAGCCACCTCTGCAGCACCAGGGATGTCTCCCCCTGGGCTGCCCCAACACACTCACTCTACCCATGCATACCTCTCACACGGGCCAGCATGGCACTTCAGAGCAATTTAATGCTCTCAGCCTGGCACCGACACACGGGGTAATGCAGCCTGGCGTGACACAGCGAGCCTCAGAAGGCAGAAATAAAGATCTGTGTCTGTCTTTCCTGAGATCACTACATCAGCCAGTGAGCACGCAGCAGGCAGCTGAGAGAGGTTCTGACATTTCCCTGCTGCTGGACACCCTGACTGGTGTCACAAGCAGCAGAGCAGTGCTCAGTACTGCTGTCAAAGTAATTTGTGTTGTCGTTCAGGCACCAAGGGGTGTCTCGTAAAAAATGCATCTCTAGCACTGCTGTGGTGACATCCCATCCCATCCCATCCCATCCCATCCCACCCCATCTCCATGTGAAAGAGATTATACTGCATTAGCAATGGCTTGCTCACCAGTGGCCAGCCCTTGCTGCAGCCCAAAGGTGAAGCTCCATGGCTCCCACAGACCCACCTGAGGCACTATAAATGCAGCTCTTTGGCAGTAATATTTATCAAAACCTGAGGAGGAATGGCAGCAGGACTACCCAGCCATTGCCTGGTTGTACTGAGGCAGCTGGTTTGTGGCTGGGATGGGGGTTTTGCCAGCAGTCATAGGACCTGGCCACCCACCTTCTCAAATACACCAAGTTGTGGCAGATGCATGTCACGGTCTATTTAATAAAAGATGCTATCTCTGGGTTAGACTGTCCCATAGGAAAGTCTTTGTGAGAGAGAAAAAACACATCTAATCGTAGCCTCTGTCTGCTGTGAAATATGGGAAATACATCCACCTAACACGATTGTTTATTCCCAGACACTGCAAGCTCTGAGCTCATATTCATCACTCCCATAACACAGCACAATTTAGTTGATTAAACTCTATAATACCATGTTATATAGCTGGTGCTGAATGCAGTAGGGGAGCTGCTTTCACCTGATTACTTTGCCAAAACACTAATTCCTTGGATCTGCAGTTTAGATGTAGATATGGAAAAGGTTATTGAATGAGAGCTTTAACTCAGTAAACAGGCTTTTCTGCAGTTCCAAGAGTGGATCAGACATCCTTCTGATAGCAGCAAGAAATCAACATGGACTTGCAGATTTGCTTTCAAATCCATCACCAGATAAAATGTTGTGCTAAGAGATGTTTTTCCTCAGGAGGCATCATGGCTCGCTGGGGGCTGGCCGTGCTAACAGGGTGAACTACACCCACCAGAGCAAAGCTGGTCCTTAGGGCTCAGGCACGTGGACAGCCTGGGATGCAGGAAGGTGAGATTGGGATCACATGGAGGGTCTGTGGAGTGCAGCAGCTCTTTCCAGCATTGCTGGGTGCCTGAGCAAGAGGACAGACCAAGCAAGCACGTGTAATCCTTCCACAGCCCTCTGCACTTTACTACGAGCAGCTCAGGGCATCTCCTCAACTGGGTATCATTTTTGTCCTTTAAGTAATTCCCAGGGAATTTCCTCATTCAGGTTCTTGCCCAGGCTCTCCAGGAGAGGTTTGCACCCACACATCCTGAGGCAGTGAGTCCCATGTTGCCTGCTGCCTGACAAGCCAGTCCTGTTAATCCAGGAGGGTTTTGTTGCCTTTTCCTTCTTTCACAAGTGATCATGGTTCACCTTCTCAGTGCCACTGATGATGCTGCTGACATAGGCTGGTAATTGCTGTCTGTGTGCAGCTGGTTGGTGGCAAAGGGAGGTAACAGAGTTCGGCCTTAGGCTAAGCAGTAAGTAGGCTCAATTAGTTTAAATTTGCTCTGGGCTAAGAAAATGTACCCAGATAGCCACCACAAGTCAGCTAAAATACTAAGCTGGGTGTCTACAACCTGAAATGTGTATATAAATGCACATGGCAACCTCATATTCTCTTTCCTTATTTCCTCGTAACACTGGTTGCCACTTATAAATACTAGTTCTTACCAGACCTGGCTGACAGCAAGGTTAATTTAAGCCTTGGATAAACACCATGCTCAGGTTCTGTTCAGCAAAAATGTGCTTGCTTTTCCCCACAGAAAGAAAGAAAACTGTTGTTTAAATCATAACATGTGTTGTCTACATTGTTCTTGCATTAGTCATGTGAAAGGCATCTCCCATCAAAAACTTCACACAATTCAGCATGACGGTTTGTTGGGTGGGTAGAGTATTTATTTCTGCTGAGATCCCAGGATAGAGCTATCCTTTGAATAGATGCCTGCTCCCTATATATAATTTATAGAAATTATAGAAATTCTGCCTAGAATTTCCTGGCTCTGTTTCTTTTAAATGAGTAGTAGGATCAGGGGTCAAGTAGGTTTTTTTGTCAGATGTGTGAGGGTCTTAGGGTATTAAATAAAAATGTGTTTGTATTTACCACTAGTCTGAGGCTTCAGATGTTGATCATTCTTTCTTCACCTTTTTTCTGGCTTTTTTGGTCTAAATGGTTCCCTGCCAATGGCCTGTGGAAGGCTTGACCTCACATTGGCCTACTGCACTGCTCCTCAAATCCTGAATACTTGTTCTTTTCCTTATCTTCAAAATTATCAGTCTCAATCACAGAATCATGGAGTGGTTTGGGTTGGAAGAGACCTTAAAGCTCATCTCGTTCCACCCCTGCCATGGGCAGGGACACCTTCCACTGTCCCAGGCTGCTGCCAGCCCCAGTGTCCAGCCTGGCCTTGGGCACTGCCAGGGATCCAGGGGCAGCCACAGCTGCTCTGGGCACCCTGGGCCAGGGCCTGCCCACCCTCCCAGACAGCAATTCCTGCCCAATATCCCACCTGTCCCTGCCCTCTGGCACTGGGAAGCCATTCCCTGGCTCCTGTCCCTGCAGCCCTTGGCCCCAGTCCCTCTGCAGCTCTCCTGGAGCCCCTTCAGGCCCTGCCAGGGGCTCTGAGCTCTCCCTGGAGCCTTCTCTTGTGCAGCTCAACAGCCCCAGCTGTGCCAGGCTGGCTGCAGAGCAGAGGGGCTCCAGCCCTGGCAGCATCTCCGTGGCCTCCTCTGCACTGGCTGCAGCAGCTCCAGGTCCTTCTGATATTTGGGACCAAAGTCAATACCACATTAGGTGCCCCATTAGGGCTAGTTAGGGGAAATACTAACCACCAAAAGGCTTCTTTTTCCTTGTCCTATCAGGATGCCAGCCACCTGCCTGTATTTCAGGATAGAGCCCATTTAAATGCCTGTCCCCCTGTGTCCACCGTGCCACGCACCACAGCAGCATCCCTCTCCCTTGGTGAAGCATTGCTGCAGTGGCTTTGCTCCCAGCTCTCATCCCACTTCTGTTTATCCTTTCACTGAAATCTGACTGCAGTGGGGTGCTCAGCGTTGAAGAGACAGTAATTGCCATGGCAAAGACTGTCAGAAGGTCTTTAAATTGCAAACACCCTGTTTTCACCCTCTGGAAAAGCATGCCAGTTTTATGGTCCCACTTAAATGCTTTTAAATGCCATTTTCCCCACAAAAACTGCTGAGTGGCATCTCTGTATGAGACATAAAGGAGGAATGAAGCCCCCATCTAATTTCTCTAACTTCAGTAAAAATGATTAGGGAGGAAGTTGTTGCTCATTTGAAAACAGGCAGTTTAAAGACTTAACAACTGCAATTTCAAGGAATTGTTCCTGATTTTTTTAGATGTTCAGAGCCCACCAGTGAGATTCTGGTAACAGCAAAGTGAATGAAATTTAGTTTTAATTTTGCTCCATGTCTTTTTATCTTGCCCCTGTTTACTTTGAGATACTGATGTTCGACCTAATATATTTAGACTCCCTGAGCAAATTTAATCACTTCCAGACTCCCCATCTCCTCATCTCAGATAGACACTATGTATTTTCTCATATCTCAGTTCATTTACTTGTACATTTATGCAAGATCAGTATCTGTAGGTCTGTAAGAATGCTGGCTTTCTAAATATAGGCGCTTTTTTTTTCCCTTTTTTTTTTTTTTTTTTCGTCTGCTATAAGGACTATATCACCATTCTGGAAGAATGACTGAAAGTTTCTCAGTATCTCAGTAACAGAATTATTTCCCTAGAAAAAGCCTTTTTTTCCCCTCTTTTTTTTTTTTAATGGATGGTTGTTGCCTTTTTCTCCATGAAACCAGGAGGTATGGGAAATCTGGACTTAGCTCCCTCATCTGCCTGAGTAGATTTGAATCCAGGTGATAAGCAGTCTGTCTAAAGTAATTAATTTCAGATTCTTGATTATCTCAGTTGCCATCAACCAAGGGGAGCCAGGAAGAGTCTAATTACAGACAAACTAGACTTTTCTCTGTTGTAGGAGCAAAGACAAAAGCAAATACCAAGGTTATGGAGCCAAACTTCTTCTTTGCCTTGACAGGGCCTTTCTCTCAATTCACCAACTGCTCTGACATTGTCTAGCAGAGTTTTAAATAGCCTATCTGCCCCAGTGACTCCTGTTGGGTGGCCTGTCCAGAAGAGAAAGTGTCTTGTTCCCTTTCTTGATATGGACTCAAGTCAAAACCATTTTTATACCCTTGGTTTCCCTTTTCTTTCTCTGAAGGAGGTGCCTTTTCCAAGAGCAGTATCTTGGCTCAGATGTTAAATTGCCCAGGCCTTGAACTCACAGCACACAGCTATTCCAGAGGTCTCTTTCTACAATTCATGGACATGATTCCAAGCCTTTGGGGCGCTTGTAGACCATAAATTATTTTTTTAAGAAAACCCAGAAACCTAAAGAACTGCCTTCTTTTAGCCCTTTGTAAGGATTTACTCAGCTATCAGGCCTGAGAAGGGCTTCTCTCAGCACCCCTCTCAGCTCTTGTCTGTTGCCTCATAAAGTCTGCTGATCCTCGGGGCAGATTTGTTGAAGAGTTTCTGCTTTAAATACAAAGTGAGAGGCAGAGAAATAGATGTGTAAAACTGCCCAAGGAGAGGAGAGTCCATCACGCTCCCTGTTCTGTTGGTGGCTCGCTGCAGGGGGGACAAGGACAGCTCCTGCACATCCTCCTGGATGAATTGAGGTCTGCAGCTCAGACTGGGGACAATCTGAGGGTGAAGGTGTATTCTGCAGGCCTGCAGCATGCCAGTGCCATGGCTGATTAGTCCTTCAAATTGTCCAAATCTGCCCTCAGCACCTCGGGAGACCCCAGCAGTGAGCCACAGAGTCCCCCTCACATGGGTTGCACCTTCCTCTCTCTTCAATGCCAGGTTTTTTCCCTTGTGCCCAATGGTGTTATCACGAAGATAAGGATTGCACCCCTGGGAGGGTGGGCAGGTCCTGGCACAGGGTGCCCAGAGCAGCTGTGGCTGCCCCTGGATCCCTGGCAGTGCCCAAGGCCAGGCTGGACATTGGGGCTGGGAGCAGCCTGGGACAGTGGGAGGTGTCCCTGCCCATAAAAGGGGGTGGAACTGGTGAGTTTCAATCTCCCACCCATCCCAAACCATTCCATGATTCTGTGAAAGATGTGCTACAGGTGTTACAGCTTAACCAACAGATACTGCCAAGATATCAAAGTCCAGAGCTGACATGAAGCAGGAAAAAAAAGTAAGGACCTAAAACAGCAGAACCAGAGAGGAGAAGAAGAAGACTTTGGTGTTGACCTTGTGCATTCATTCCTTTCCAATCTTGTGAACTGCAGAACTGTTCAGAAGGAGCCCAAAAGGCCAGATGTAGCCTTAGAATTATCATTTCTGTAAAAGCTTCTCTTTTCTACAGGCCTCCTTTGCTCCTCTTGGGGACAAATTATCCTGCAGCCTTGTTAAAAGCTTTTGCTTCAAGTATTCCTCAATAAAATATAAAATTTCCTTCAATCACAAGAATATAATCTGAGAAATTGTTCAATCTCCAGTCTGAGCTGCTAAGTGATTTTGCATGGGAGTAGTTTATCTGTAAGATGTGAGGGCTGGAGGAGTGGGGTGTGTCTGAGGGTAATTTATGGGTGGTTTTGACCTGAGTCAAATCCTGGGCTGAACAAGTTGCAGAGACAACAGAGGAGAGGGGGCTGCGGGGCACCTATCCTCTAAAACTGTCCCAAGTGTTCATCTTCTGCTTTCTCAAAGGTTGTGAGAGGTTTTGCATTGCCCATCTTCCCTGATGAGAAATGTTGTGGTGTGAGCTAACATGATCCTAAAGGAGAGATACACAAAACGCATCTATTTTTATTCCGCCACTGGCTTGCTGAATGACCTTGCGTAAATCACATCCCTGTACCTCATTTTCAATTATGTAAATTAGGGATGAAAATTATTCACCTTCTTGGAGTGTTTTGAGATGTACTGATGCACAGCTAGATGCTATGATTTCAGCACCTCACAATTAACGCTCCGTTTCCAGCGATCTGATGCCGCTATCAAAACTCCCACCACTTTCTGGGTGATGCCTCACGAGGTGAGGTTTAGGGATGGATGCTCACCTAACCAGGCAGGGGACGAAGAATGCCAGAGGATGAACTGTCTGTGCAATGGTCATTACTTCGTGTTTCAAAGAACATTAAAATAAAAAGAATAATAAATAAAAATGGGGTTAAGGGGCTGAGCAGTGCTGGTTGATGGCTGCGACTGGCTTGGCAGCAGCAATTCTTCACTGGCCCCTGAGCAGTCAATGTCCCAAGTAGGAGAGGTCTTTTTTTTTTTACTCCTGTGGAAACATAAGCACCAGTAATGACTACTATCATCCTTGATCAGGCATCAGCTGCTTGCAAAACCAAGCCAGAAAAGACCTGCTACAGAAAGATAAGGGATAAAGAGGATAGTCCATGAATACGGCTGCAAAAAGTGGAGACTTCCATGGACATGTGTGCATCCAAGCACAACGTGGTTCTGCCAGCAGATTTGATCCTACCAGCTCTTTCTTTGCAAGGAACAGTTAATATTCACCACAGCAAGGTCAGGGACCAGGTGTCAGGTGAACAGTGGATCCACCACACTTGTTTCAGTCTTTTTTTCCTTCCATATTCCCATGTTTCTGCTGGTGTCAAAATGACTTAATGTTTTAGGGGTGAGTACAGGCAAGTCATGGCTGCTCCTGGGAGAGGCAAAGGAAGCTTCTGGTGCTGCAGGCTGGGGTTTTAGTTAAATGAAGCAGTAATGTCATTATCTGCGTTTCATCTACCACTTCTGCAGTCAGGCTCAATTGTGCTAATCACTGCAGAAACGGGTGACAAGGAGCTTACAATGCAACCTGTCTAGTGTCAGGAAAGCACAGACCTCCAGCATCACCTGGGAAGAAAGAAAGATGGTCCTGTGAGGGCCTTTGAGGTGTACACAGGGGGTCCTTGCCTGGTATCACCCAGCAGCCACCTTGGATCCTTTTAAGTAAGAGGATAAACGGGACAAATAACTGCTCTTTTGGATAAGGACATTTGGAGAAGGGAATATATTTCCCTACATCACGCTAAATTATACAGAGTCAAGCAAGCAAAGTGATTCTTTTTTCCCCAAAGCTCTTCTCTTCCTCTAATTACATTTGAAATGTTTTGCATGCTATTGAAAATGTCACTTCCAGCTGCAGACCATTAAGGAGCCTATGTGGCACTGCCATGGGTTTTATTAAGGCAGGTTTGTTGCTGGGGTTTTCAGTGGCAGCAAAATGAGGCCTGGGGTGAAATACCTTTTGTTACAAATGTTGAACACTTGTTTTGGTGGTAGGGGACCTTTCACAAAGGCACAGTTCTCACCAAATTATTTTAAAGACCAAGGCCGGCGCAATTGGACAGGAATTACTCAGATATCTGCCCTTCTGCCCTGAAGCACTAATGGAGACAAATGTAGTGGTCCTGGTTTGCACTGGGGTCATGGCAGAAATCTGTGCAGCTGATGCTTTCCTGAGTCCTTGTTTTCCTGGTACTGTTGTTTGAGGTGCCAGTGGGATACAAACAGCTTGGCTTTGGTTTTCCTGCAGGCACCCGAAGCTGGGTGATGGAGCAGCTCTGGCTCTCACCATGGATCAGGACCAGGGGCAGTGTCCAGGGGAGAGGCTGATGAGCCATTGCTGCAGAGATCCTTCAGTTTCTCCTTGCAGCCAGGCTGTGTGAGCAGTGGTCAGGACTTGGGAAATCCTTTCACCCTGCTACATTCACATCATCTTGCTGGCTCCTCTTCCTCCTTCCTATGCTGCTCTATAAACCAGCTTGGGTTGAGGATTTGGAGACTCTGTGGTTGAAGTTTCCTATCATTGCTTAGGTGCTGTCGAGCCTCTGAGCTCATTGCAAAAGCCACAGAGGAACACAAGGGGTAAATGGGATAATAGCCTGAAACCAGGATTTCATGACCTGAAAAGTAGCTCTGCAAACATGATTTGCTCTCCTTCTGCTGACGTGATCCCCAGCACACACAGCCAGCCCAGCAGAGGGAAAGTCTCACATTTAGACTCCGTGCATCACTGGCCTTTCCATTTTTTTCTTTTCCAGACCAATGCAAAACAGAATTTTATATGTATTTTCCCAGTCTGAAACAAGAGAAAAACAATACCTTTTCTGGTAGAGCAGGATGTATTTTTCAGATACGAACCAACCTTTCCATTTCCACATCAGCTTTTAAATGGTGTTTAATGTTGTGGCAATGAGACCCTTGATGTGACACCCCTCCTGGCACCATGGGACATGGACAGGGCAGGGAGATGTGCTGCTATAGACATATCCAGTACTACTTTCACCTGGGCTGAGCTATTTCTTCTAGAAATGAAAATCATTTAAGGATCCTTGTATAGGTCTCCTAATCTCATTTAAGTCACTAACAATTAGGAATGAAATTGAGAAAAAATGCAAATTCTAGTGAGAGGGAAGAGAAATGTTTGGGTTTTTTTAAGAAGATGGGAGGATGTTTAAGGGCAGTTGTACCATTTTTCTAAGACTGTCCATCCAGCTCCTTGATTTGTGTACCCCTGTGCTGCAAAGGACACCCTGTTGGCATTTGCTTTTCAGTACTGATCCCTGACAGAGCTCAGCACTTGGTCTTTAAATAGCCCAGAGCTGATAAAAGCATCTTTGTTGGGAGGAGCTGGCTTTGTCCTCAGCTCCAACATCTGCAGGAAAGTCAGGTCTGTCCCATCTCTGCCTCTGATTAAAAGAGCAGGATTTTGCTGAAAGCTTCTTGGTGGTGTGGCTGCTGGCAGCGGGCTGGAGAAGAGGGAGGAGGGAATGTGCACCTCAGTCTCCTCTCTGGTACTGCTTAGCAGTGATCCCGACCCCATCCTCCTGTTCACTGCTGGGATCAGCAATTTATTCCATCCTGGCCTGCAGTCACTGACGTCTCTCACTGCAGAAGGAAGGCATGTTTTCTTTCTTTCACGCTGTACTCTTGTCACTGAAGTTTTGATGGAAGCAGAGCAGCCTCCTGAATATGCTGCAGAGAGGCTCATTGAACTTAAATGGAAGAGATCCTACCAAAAGATTAACAGCTGACACTGCCAGCATGTGTAGAATAAATTTCCAGAACAGCCCCAAAGAGCAAGCTGCTCCAGTTAAATCACAGTGGGAGCCCCAGAGAACTTCACAGAATTGTAGAATCACAGAATGCTTCAGGTTGAAAGAGACCTTAAAGACAATCATATCCCACCCTCCACCTTCCACTGTCCCAGGCTGCTCCAAGCCCCATCCAACCTGGCCTTGGACACTGGCAGGGATCCAGGGGCAGCCACAGCTGCTCTGGACAACCTGTAAAATTAAAACAGATGGCACCAAATTCTCACCAGTGTCCAGGGGCAGGACAAGAATGAATGGGCTCAAACTGGAATACCAGAAATTCCATTTCAAATAAGAAATAAAGTTTTTTTTTTCTCTGCATGGGTAATCAAACTCTGGCACAGGCCACTCAGAGAGGTTGTGGAATCTCCATTACTGGAGATATTAAAAACCTGGCCACACACAGCCCTGAGAAACTGCTTTAGCTGAGTTCACTCTAAGCAAGATGTTCTCGAGACAAACCTTCCACCCACAATGATTTTGCAGTTCTGTGCCCCTGAAATTTAAGGGGTAATTCGTGTTGTTGGTTGAGGTCTGTGTTTCATTGTTCACAGTTTAATTTCCTAAGTTGGAGAAGGTTCAGGAAGCCAAAGTACCAAGCAGCAATGGCTGTGAGGCTGCTAAAGAATGGCCAGCACATGGTGTGGAGGCTCACAGTCCACAGGAGAAGGGCAACTTGTTGACATCACTCAAAAATGTGCCATCATTTTCTATTCAAGGATAATGAGGATTAATTTTTGCAAACGAAGGAAATAGGCACACGGCAGTGAGTTCCTGGAAGAGCAAGGGCTGTTTAATCTCTCCAGAATGTACATAATAAGTGAGCAAAGATGTCTCATCATGAGCATAACCTTTTTTTGTCTGACTAATAGCAGGACTTGTAAGTAAAACTGCCAGAACCTCCCGTCCCCACTGAGGTCAACAAGTGCTCCTGAGATTATAACAAAGGGATCAGGAAAATGTTCTCAAATGCTGTTTTCTTCATTTTCAAGTGGCTTTTCCAATGGGGGAAAAAACAGACCAAACAAACACAGTAGCAAAGTAGAAAGGTGCTGTGGCTCCTCAGAAGGCCCCAGGGGAAATGTAAATGGATTTGATCATCCCTGCTGGAACATCCATCACTTTACTCTGTCCTGTTTTCACATCCAGTCCCAGCACTCAAGAATTTGCCCTGGTTGCTTGGCAGGGCCAAAGAAGCAAGTTGTACTTGACATTCTGACTTCAAATCCAAAGAGAAGGCTTAGAGCCCCTGCCAGTGCTTATAAGAAAGGTGGGGACAAGCATTTTAGCAGGGCCTGCTGCAACAGGGCAACGGGGGTGGTTTAAAAATAGAAGAGGCTCAATTTAGATTAGATATATAAGGGAAGAAATTTTTTACAGTGAGGCCAGTGAGGCCCTGGCACAGGTTGCCCGGAGAAGTTGTGGCTGCCCCATCCCTGGCAGTGTCCAAGGCCAGTTTGGACAGGGCTTGGACCAGCCTGGGATGGTGGAAGGTGTCCCTGCCCATGGCAGGAGGGTTGACCCTTAAACGTGACTTCCAACCCAAACCATTTCTTTATTCTAAGATTTCTAGCAGCTAGCATGGAACCACAGAGGAAAGGTACCTCACCTCCTCACTCAAGCTAGGTGCAAACAGCCAAACCTTATTTCTTATTTTTGTTACTTTGCCAGGAATTGCGCCAGGCTGGCACTTGGAATATATTGACGTGATGGACTCTGCCATGGACAAGACGTTTCGCTTCCAGTGTGATCGCTGGCTGGCTAAAGGTGAGGACGACGGGCAGCTCATCAGGGAGCTGGCTTGTGCCAATAATGACATCCTGGAACTGAAGGAACGGACTGGTGAGTTTTGACCGGTTTTGTGTCATTTCCTGGGCGACCTCAGAGGCCGTAGGACCACATCTCCTGCAAGCTAAAGGTGTCTGTGCAGGCTTTAAGGGTTATGTCATATGCATTTTAGTTCAATAGTGCAGTTCTGTAATAAGAAAGAAACGAAACAGGATTTGTGAGGAAGAAAAAGATCTCATTCTAGGTTGAAACCTAAGAGGGGCCCATCTGCAGTGGTTCAGTCCATCAGTAAGCCATGAGAACCCATGGGTATGATCTCATTAGAAGTAATGTGCTGGAGTCTTTGAGGTGGAAAATAAGTTCAATCCTTAAAGCTTGCTAAGTAACATTGCTCCAGCTTCCTCTTTAACTTGTTCCGGGCTACCAGCTTAATTGTCCCAGCTGAACATGACAGCTGAGCTTAACAGCCCATGGTGCTGGATCTGCTCTGGGTAATCCCACTGGGCCCAAGGTAATTACACTGGTGTCTGATGTGGTGGGTGACTCAGCCAACAAGAGTTACTTAACCACACTGATGACATGCAGAGTCCATCTCAAGAACTACTGCACCAGATTCTTCTTCAGGAGAATCCTGGAGAGACAATAATCACATTACTTCACAGTGAATTCACTCTGCCCCTGAAAAAAAAAGTCAGCCTTGTGAGGGCCATTTCAGGTACTTACAGGCCACCACAGCATCTGAGCACATTGTGTTGGATACATGGACACCCTCACTCTTCTAGGAACAGTGGCACACACAAAAAAAAAACCAAACAAACCAAAAAAAAAAAACCCACAAACAAAAAAAAATTAAAATATGGAGGATTTGGACTGTTTTTCAGATGAAGTGCTTAGCACAGCATGGAGCTGGACACAGCTTGTTCAAGATGGACTTCAAGCATCCTTGTGGGTCCCTCCAACTCAGAATATTCTGTGATTCTAAGAATAACTCCATCTATTCTTGCTACCCAATTGAGCACGACTCATATTTTTCATGTATTCTATCCCAAGCACTTAGAAGTCAAAAGTCCCACAGACTTCAGTTTGTTTCCACCCTTATTTTGCAAATGCTTGCTGTCTTGTGTACTGTGATAAATATTAGGAAAGGGGTTTTTATCAAAGTGACAGCCAAATGAAGAGATCTTGCAGGCCATCTGCTCTTCTTTTTCTGTTTAACGTGTGTGTTAATTATGCTTTAAAGCCTATGAGATTGTCACAGTAACCAGCGACAGAGAGGATGCAGACACAAAGGAAAACGTCTGGATCATCCTAGAAGGAAAGATGGGCCGTTCAAAGGAATTCCTTATGGAAAACTCCTCCAAGAAAAGGAGATTTGAAAGGTGGTAAACAGGATGGTGGGCCAGAGGAGCTCCCCATCAGTTTTGTGTCCTCCACAAACACCACCTCTTCTCCAGGGTGGTTTAGGGAGCTGTGTTTGTGCTATGCTGCTTCTCATCCCCCTTCCAAAGAGCTTGATGGCTTCCCACTGGAATTAAAGGGAAGATGACAAATGAGTTTCTGGTGGGCAGTCACAGAGTAGGTTTTAGAACAACAAGAAAAAGGCATTTGGTGAGAGGAAATGTGGATGTTGCATGTGTGTGTGCATCCTTTTGTGTCAGCACATACAAGGAGGCTCCTGGCAAGACCCCGGGGAGGATGTATGGTTTTTGAGCTGGGAGGAGCAAAAGGAAGCTGGAGGTGGTTTTAGTTCCTTTTACAGCCTCTCACTGGCAGTGGGAATCAGAGAGAAAGTAATAATAGTTGGAGGCTAGATGTTGTCAGAGCCGCTCAGATTTGACTCTGCAGACGGATCTGGGGGGTAAGGCTGCGAGATCACTGTCGTGTGAGGAAAGGCAGGAATCAGCCTCCTGCTGGAGGCACATCCATGCAGCGTGGGGCATATTCCTGCTCCCACGTGGGAGCAAAGTGCTCCAGGTGTGAGCAGGGGTTTCTGCTTTGTTTAAGGACACAGCACACCCTTAGGAGACAGCGACCTCGCCAAAGTCATGGGTGCTGCTGGTGTTCTGTTAATTTGCAGGGAGGAAAGGTTTTTGTGACAAAGGAAGGTGAAATTATGGCTCGTGGGGAATGTAATATGACTGTCTGAGACATCATGTGAAGTATGAAATATCAGGAGGAGCTTCCCCCTGACCTTGATCTGATGGTGTCTACGGAGGAGTTAAACACCACTCTTCATGAGTCACAGTCTTCTCCTCAGAGGGAACAAGGGCCAGTCCAAGGAAATAAACCTAACAGATACTCAGGGGACACAACAGGGATCCAGTCAACACTTTGACAGAGACCTATCATGCCTGCCCATGATGGGGGTTTGGAACTAGATGATCTTTAGGGTCCTTTCCAACCCAAACCATTCTGAGATTCTGTGATTTAATTGTTTCTCTGAACTATTTCCAATCTGAGCTTCAGGAAGGGTGGCTGAACTAGCAAATTTAAAACAGCTATGGTGGGTAGATGTGTAAGAGATACAGTATCTGTCAAGAATGAATGAATAAGTGCTGGAGGGGAAATTAGTCATTCTTTAGCTTTATCTGTAATGAGGCAAATTGATTTTGTATGTGGAACAGCTCAAGTTTATCCTAGAAAGTCCTAGTCGCAACAATTTAAAGTGTCACCCCTAATCAGAGAAAATACTAAATTTAAATATGGAAATTATACTTTGAGTTGAATGATTGTAGGTTAAATCAAATGACTGTAAATGAAGGCTTATCTTCTATCTTCCATTGCCACGTGCAAATTACTTAATGTCCATATGAGGCAAGTCACTGGCAGCCTCCAGGACGCTGAAACTGCTCCTTGTTTCCCGTAGGGGAGCAACAGACACATTCCAGTTTTCTTCAAAGAATGTTGGGGATATTGCAGCCATCTGCGTTGGTCACTGCCCAAAAGATGGGAAGAAGTCATCCGCAAAAGCCGATGTCTTCTGGCATGTCCAGGAGATTATCGTGACAGAGATGGAGCTCTGCAACAAGTAAGTGCCTTCTCATCTGCAAGGAGCTACCCTGGGGAGGGCTTTGGGGGAGCTGAGCAGCTCTGCACACATCCACCTGAAGCATTTCAGGCTTGAGAAATAAGAGAAGGTCTTGCTTTCTGAGTTTGGTGTGTCAGTCACACGAATGTCCTTGCGTGACCTACCCGTGCAGTTTCTGAGTTGTTAGAGAGGATATTTGCATGTGCAGGTGAGTTTATGAACAGGACAAATTGATGTCTCACCTCATGGAAAACAATCAGAGTGTCTGAAATCCAAGGAGTTTGTAGGGTACTCTGCATAGACTGGTCTTTAGGTAAGTAAGTCTTGGGAAGGAGTTCCGAGAAAGAAGTTGAGAGTAAGACAAAGCCTGAACCTCTAATTCAGAGCAGTTTGGATGAGAGACCCTTCTGGTCTGGTCCAAAAGGCAACACATGACTGGAAAGGTCACAGTCATGCAGCTCAAACACACCTGAAGAGCCCTGAGCATGGTCAGGTCCTACACACTTTGGCCTGAGCCCCATCTTTGGAAGGGGAGCAGATTCCACAGGGACTGAACAGGAACGGAGGAGATCTTCCATTTGCAGAACAAACCACACTTCAGCAAAATAATCCACGACATTAATTGTGGATTTCTCCTCTTCTCCATGATATTTCCATTGCTGCTTAAAAATTTAGCTACAAGGAGTTTGTTCCAGCTGAGACAATTGAGTGTTTAAGAAGAAATCCTTGAATTGGTGCCTTTTTTTTTTTTTAGAAGCTAAGAGTCTCTCCTAGCAAATTAATCAGCCAGCTGAAGAGCCTTAATAATATTTGCTGAATGAAAACTCAGTCAATTGCATACTAAAACATGTTCTTCTCTCCTGGTGGGGAAAAGCCTGGAACCCTCGAAGTCCAGCTGTGCAATCAGATCCGTGCCCTGAACTCACTGTGAGCATGCTGAAACTGCTGGGACAGTGTGCTGTGAAGGGGCCAAAGGTTTTCTCATAAAGTCCTGTCTTTTAGGATTGTTTTAAATGAAAGAGGGCAGCCAGGAGGCACGGGTGAAGCCTGCAGCCTGTCCTTGCATTGGAGCAGGGCTCCAGCTCTGCAGATGCAGCACTTCATGGTGGTGTTTGCTATGCACACGAGCAACTGGAGAGCTTGCACCATGAGAACAAGTTCTCACTTTAGCTAGTACCCATCCCAAATATTCAAAAAACCTACCCAGACAAGCCAAAAACAAAATTAAAAGAGTTACCAGACTGTTGCAGCAATAGTTTTGAAGTACACTGGGATTTTTTTCTTTTGGTAGTAGATCTTAGTATGTAAAAAGATTGTATTTGAAGGTTTTCCTTGCACATTCCAGGGCTACGAAGGTAATCTCTTTTCTTTTTGACCCTTGTGAAAACTGGCAAGCACCATTATACCTCCAGACCACGAGCTATTACACAGCTGAGGAAATCAAACTGCAGCATCAGGCATCTTCTCCATCACACTCTCATGCAGTTTTTCTGTCCCCGAGCCTCAAATTTTGCTCCCCCTGGAATTTCTCATCTACAAAGCTTCTTTCCAGGGAATGAGTGCTTCTCTCTGGCTGCAGAAAATGCCAAGAGTATAGGAAATGCTTAAGAAACACCAAACAGCTGGAGTCAGAGTAACCCTTCCTCCAGGTGTTTATTTTACACACACACACTGAACTCCAGCCACACGCCATTCAAGAGGACCTGCTGCAGTTCAGTGAGGGTGGGGGAAGGGGGAAAAGCTCATTTGGAACTGATCTGCATCATTGGAAATGAAATACATCATTAAAAGCAGAGTGCTCCAGCCCCTGGCGGAGTGCCAGGTATGAGGTAATTTATGGATGTGCTCGGTGTTCCCCGCACATCAGCAGAGACAGCACTGCAGAGACAAGGGCTGTCGGCATCTGGTACCTATCACTTCTGTGTTCTGACTTTTTTTTTTTAATCCCTGCTAAGGATGAGATGGGTGATCTAGAAAGGAAAGGGAAGGTTTAAACCTCCTCCTTTCTTTACGCCTTTTTTCCTGCATTAGCCGTGGGTCTGAGTGTTTGTCCTGGACATGCCATTGCACTGACTGAAGAGGTGACAAGAGCCCCACACTGACCCTTCCCATGTGCAGTCTGGAGCTGTGTGGGGAGATGTCACATTTTCCAGTTGCAAACACCCATGGTGGCTCTCTTTCTAGAGAGATATTCAAGTGCTGGCACATACGGGGAAAAGAGATGAAATAGCATTAATACTGGTCAGTTTAGTAGAATGCATGGTCCATAACGTGCTGGATCCATACCAACAGCGTGGCCACAGCCCCAGGGCAGGGCCTGTCCCCTGTGCCAGCCCTGCTGAGGCACCTCCAGTGCTGGGGACAGCTCTGGGCCCCTCAGGACAGGAGAGACATTGAGGGGCTGGAGCGTGTCCAGGGCAGGGAACGGAGCTGGGGAAGGGGCTGGAGCCCCAGGAGCGGCTGAGGGAGCTGGAAAGGGGCTCAGCCTGGAGCAAAGGAGGCTCAGGGGGGACCTTGTGGCTCTGCACAGCTCCCTGACAGGAGGGGACAGCTGGGGGAGTCGGGCTCTGCTGCCAGGGAACAGGGACAGGAGGAGAGGGAACGGCCTCAGGCTGGGCCAGGGGAGGTTTAGATTGAATATTGGGGAAAATTTCTTCACTCAAGGAGATGTCCAGCCCTGTCCCAGCTGCCCAGGTTAGTTTGGAGTCCCATCCCGGGAGGGGTTTAAAAGCCATGTGGATGTGGCACTTGGGGACATGTGTCAGTGCTGGCCTTGGTAGCAGTTTGACTCAATGACCTTACAGGAGTTTTTCAACACCAACAATTCCCCAATTCCCTAACATCTGCCCCACAAAGTGGCCGTCCATGCCATTAACGTGCCACTGATTTCCCCGTGACAGGTACTTTTTCAGGTGCAACGTGAAAATCCCTCTGCGGTACAAGAGGCGAGACTACAAAGTCTTCGAGTGTGCCAAGGTCACCGAGAGCTTCGCCAGCAAAGCCCGGAGCTTGGTGCCAGTCAAATACGAGACCATCGTGGTCACGGGCTTCGAGAAGGGCGCGGGCACCGACGCCAACGTGTTCATCACCATCTACGGCCTGAACGGGGACTCGGGGAGGCGGGCGCTGAAGCAGAAGTTCAGGAACCTCTTCGAGCGAGGCAAAACCAACAGGTTTTACCTGGAAACGCTGGACATGGGGGAGCTGAAAAAGGTCCGGATTGAGCACGACAACAGCGGCCTGGCTCCGGGCTGGCTGGTGGAGAGGGTGGAGATCACCAACTCAGCCACTGGTGTCACCACCATATTTCCCTGTGGGAAGTGGCTGGATGAAAACCGTGGGGATGGCTTAATCTGTAGGGACCTTTTTCCTACTCACTGAGGAGGGCACGGCTGCCGGAGGGTTTCTGTCCCTTCAGTATGCATATGTTTTTTTCTCATTGTACTGTTTTATATTACATTTTACTTTTTGAAACAGTGCCTTTTGTATTGAGAGATTTTTAGTAGCAAGACGCTCTTCCTGGGTTAACATTTTGTAAAAGTGATGCTGCTTTTTTTCCTAAGCGTACATAAGGCTGTGAATTAAATAAATACATTTATTGCTTACTTGTGATTATGAGCTACAACCAGCAGAGACATAACCCATCCTTTACCAGCTCAGATGTTTCTGCTTTCAGTGCTATCTCTTGCCAGGGCTGAGAAAACCCACTGACCCACGCCACTAGCGGGCTCCACTTTTAGATGAGCATAGAGGTTAAGAGAATTGAGAGACAGTTTCATTTAAGAAAAGTGAACTTGGAGATACCAGTTTTTTTGCACTTCTGGCAACTTCAAGCTCTGCACGTCTGTACACACACATGCACATCTCCAGAGGGCACCACATGGAAAACATCAGGATTTTCCATAGGGAGTTTGGGGAGCATCTGCATTCACCCAGCCAGGTTTCAAGCAGAGGGATCTGCGTGGTGTTTTCCACCCTGTGGGCTTTTTTCCCCCCGAGGGAGGACTCAGCTCCCTAGCTGAATTCCTACAACTCTGCCAAGAGCTGAGACCTATGGTTACGGCTGCCAGAGCAAAAGACCTTCCAGATAATCAATTCCACAGCAAGGAAGCTGTGCTAACCATATTCAAAGCTGACTCAGGATAATCTTACCCTACATGGCCTGAATACCAGCTCTGTTTCAGAGCAGCTGCCAATCATTTTAGTTTTTCTTTTCCCCCTCTAATAAGGATTGCTGTTTTGTCTTTTTCTGTGGTGGAGAAGGGATTTCCCGGAGGCAGAAAGGGCTGGGGCTCCTGTCAATGAGCTCTTCCCAGGCACTCACATCTCTACAGGTACCAACAAGGAAATCTGTTCATAAATCACTGCTTCTAGAGCCCTGTCTCTCTCTCTAGGGGAGCAAAACAGCAGGACACATCCTTTGGAGGAGAAAAGGGGGTGTTTGAGCCATGAGGACTTTCCTCCTAGCCCACCCTGGAGAGGACATTCCCACTCCCAGAAGCTGGTTTTAAATAAGCACTTTGTGTGAATAGGGATCAAATGGGTCAAGAGTGGGCTCAACCCACTAAGCCCCTCCACCCAACCAGTTCCTGGGTTGGGGATGATGTTTCTGCTGGGACCTCACCTGGATGTGCCAGGCCACAAGGCAGGAGTGTCCCACTGCTCAATTCCTGACTGCTCATGGACAAAGGAGGCCCAGCAAAGGCTGGTGATGCTGAGACAGGGTTTAGAAGCATTTTAGGGGTGCTGTCAACTGCTCATGGGTATTTGAGAGCTGCTGTAACCCACCAAAGGCCTCCCAGAGAAATTCTACTTTTCTGTTTGCCACAGCAGGCACCACTGAAGAGACTTGACCTTACTCATGGCTGTCTATGCCAGCTCACAAATAATAGCTCAGACTAATTCATTTTAGAAACCTTTATGGTAACTGATGGTTTTGGAGCAGAGCAAGCTGCTTAAATGAGCCCAGTAATCAACCTCATCAGTGATCAACTACTCACTGGGAGGACTAATAATAGCAGCCTTCACTGGCTGTGTTCTGCCTCCTCATGGCACAGTGGTGCTGCCCAGCACTGAGAAAGGAGCTGGGAGCTCACAGGAGGAGCAGAACAGCCTTAGGAGGGCCGGAGGTGATTGCTGGGATCTGATTGCATCCCTGGGACCCTGGAACCCTGGAACCCATGCTGGATTGCATTCCTGGACTGCTTGGATATGCAGGGAGTCCCATGAGCGGAGCCTGGAGCATCTGGGTTTGCTGTTCTTGTGCAGTGTCATTGCAGTTAGTTCCCCAGCAGGTGTTTGAAGCAAAATAAGGGTCAGGCTTTTGATCTCCCTGTGTTTCCTCTCACCCAAGTCTATCCAGTACAGTGAAAAAAACCCCTCCTGTCAAGAGGTTTGTCCCTTTTTTAAGCAAAGGCGTGCTGCAGTGAAATAGGAGTTTGTCCCATTGCAGTGCTGTAGTCCCAGCACTTCCAGCTGGCTCCAGTCATCCCCAACTTGGTGGAGGAGAAGCTGGTTTTAGAGCACCAATTTAACTCCTGCCATCCCCTGGGCAAACCCACTGCACTGCTACTTGCTTCCAAGGCCAGGCTGGACGGGTCTTGGAGCAACATGGAATAGTGGAAGGTGTCCCTGCCCATGGCAGGGGGTGGAAACTGACCTTTGAGGTCCCTTCCAGCCCAAACCATTCTGTGATCCTGTGATGATTCTGTGATTCCACGAAAATTCCATGATTCCAGCCCTGGGGAGCAGTGAGGCAGCTCCTGACCCACACACCATCCCTTCATGGGGCAAGAAGGAAAGATAAATCCTTACCTCGCATGTGAGATGCACTCACGGCTGGGAGGAATCACATGCAGCAAGTGGCCAGAACCATGGATTGAGGGGCAGCTGAAGCAGGAATTAACATCTTCAGGCTGACCAGATCACTGTGTAGGTGGGAGATGGGTTTCTAGGTACCTGGGTTGTCATCAAAACCACCTGCCATCCCTGGACAGGCTTATACAGCACAAACTCTCCAGGCAAAGCTGCCCTGAAAAGGGCCAAGGGAGAGTTTGCTGATAGAGGGTCAGCACCCTCACTGCCCTCGCCCCCCTCCTCCCCCGGGGAAGGCAACCTTGGCAAAGCACAGAAGAACTCTGCCTTTTTCCACTAAAGACAAACAAGCCCCTGGTTAGTGAAAAGCTCAGCTCCACCCTGGCTCTGGGGAATCCCTCTGTTGCTACAACAGCTAATGCTACAGAAGTAATAAGGCAAGAGTGGAGTTTTTCCAACGGCTGGATTTGCATTAAGCTGCTAAATTCAACGCATTCTTGGCCAAGTGGAGATCTAGGGAGGAGAAAAGCCAAAATTTTCCCATTCCTGTACCTTTTGCAGGGCTTACTCAGTTTTTTTCCTGTGGAGGCCAAAGCTGGTATGTCAAGCAAACACAAAGCTCCTGTTCCCACCACCGACCTCCACCTTTTTTTCCTCTTTATTTCCTAATTGATGGCATTTTAATGCACATTCCTTCATCTGGAAGACAATAATGTAAATGCGAAGCGAGAGCAAAAGACAAGACTGGTACCACTCAATGTGAGTCTTCAAACCCTGCCTGTCCCATCGTATGTGTTCTCCACCATTTGGGGACTCTGATGAAGTGCTAAGTTTACTGAATTTAGGTTTAGTAAAGCATTTGGGTGCTGCCAATGAGAAGTATAAACAAAGAGTATTCAGCAGGGTTTCATGCTGAATGACCGGTTGCTTCTTGCTGCAGGACACAGACACAGAGAATTATTTGCAAATCTCTATGAAATTGCTGGTAAACGTTTTTGGTAGTACCATATGCCTACATCAACCTTAGTTTCCTGAAAGGGGAATGACGGAGAGATGTGAAGTATCTTATATTCTGTATGTAGAAAATATCTTTTAATCTCCCTTATGTCTAGAGGTCCATTTTAAACCAGAAAAAAGCTTAAAAAAAAAAAAAAAAAAAAGAAGAAAAAACC
>VXAC01008797.1:1103011-1157788 GCA_013399225.1 Rhipidura dahli
AAAACCAAGAAAAAATAAATTTATTAATGGGGTTGTACAGCTCTGAGCTGCAACCTGTGGGCCAGCTGCAGATTTTGACACTACAAAACACAAATAAGAGCTAAGCTTCACGATGCTGGGCAGCTGCTGCGAGAGCAGATGCTGGTGGTGAATAAAGATGTTGCATCTTGGTCCGTGCTGCTGTGCCGTGATGGGCACAGCCCTCTCCCTCCCCAGGCAGGCACTGTGCTCGCAGCAGGGCTGTTATCAGATCCTGGCGGCTCGTTTGCTGCTCCAGCTCCGAAACAAACCCAAAGATTGCCATCTGCAGCACCTCTCCCAGCGCCGTCATCCTTTCAAAGGACATCAGCGGGATTTCAGTGAGAAACTGACATTTTTTTCCCCAACTGGACCAGCAGGCCACTTTTAACCTGTTTTCTTGTTTCGGAGTTTCTAAAAGCTTCCTGTAACAAGAGCTTCGTGTTGTGCGAACACGGTTCATCCCTTGTGCAGGTTTTGCTGGAGGAGCCGGCAATTCCCTCCAGCAACAGGAAGCAAATCTCTGTGATCAGCAGCCACTTTTCTCCAAGGCTTATTTAGTCTAATCACACAGTCAAAGCTGGGCACTGGTCTCAGCTTTTCAGGAGCAGCAGCTGAATCAAGAATGGGCAGGAGCAGAGACTGGCACCATTTGTTGTGGAAGAAAATAAAAGCACAGGAGGACCTACAGAATAGACTTTGCAGGATGCAAAATTAGGTGTATGACCAATTGGATTCTTCAATGGGTAGCAAAAAGGACTGAAAATACCCTCAAATGTACCTGTATTGGTCTGAAAGCTTGGGGTTTTTTCTTCCAATCAGTTTCTCCTTCCTTAGTTATTAAAGTAGAGACCCCCACAGAAGGAAATTCTTCTCCACCAGGAGGATGGAGAACCTGTTGATAGCTCTTCAGGACTTGCTAGATACCTTACAGGCACCATGCGATGTGTTTAGAGGAGAAATCTTTCTTTAAGAGGCAGTTTTCTGAAATTCTAGAAAGCAGTTTTGGTACCTGATCACCAAACTGGTGCCACGGGACATCAGGCACAGCAGTGTGCCAGGTGTGGAGAGCCTCAACTCGCCTCACCTCACCTCTGCCATGGGGCTCAGCCACCAGCAGCCTCTGCAAACCCGATGAGCAGAGTATTTTATACCCCAGCAGTGGTTTTCCTGCACACCAAAGACACAAGCAGTGAAAGAAGAATTAATTCCAACCCAAAGAAACCAGAAATGAGCAGTAAATAAAGACCAAGTGATCGCCCTGCCAGGTGGCTTCTGCGTGGCACAGGTTTATAGTTAGCAATGCGGTTTGTTTTATTAGTTATAAATAAAGTACAAAAAATCCACCAAAAGTGAATCTAAGCATTTACACAATTTCTAATGTCTTTCCATTTCTTCAATGCACTATTGCTTTAATATTAATAATAAATATTTTTCTAGCTTTCTTCTATAAAATAGTCTATGTAGCAAAATGTTGCACAGCACAACAGAACAGCAGTAGGAATACAAAAATGTGGGTGATCCTTTCACCTGCCCGGGTCATTAAAGGAGAGGGGGTTTTGTTTGTTGGCTCCTTGTTTTGCTTATCCCTCTTACAGTGACTTCGGCGGGGGGATAACAACCAACCCCTCTGTCCCCACACAGCTCAAAATCACAGCTCCAGGCTACAGGGGAGGAGTGTTACAGAGCAGCAAGGTAAAAAACACAGGCAGGTTTAAAACCCGGGGTAAGGCAAAGTCAACAAAGCAGCGCAGCACCCTGAAGGGACAGAGAGAAAAAAATTAAGGTATTGTGATTTTGTGCCTTTCTAACCCACCAGAGAATGTCATCCAAAGCCTTTTTTTGTGGGGAGGATGGCTACTGGCTGAGCACATGCATCAAACCCCACTTGTGTCTGTACACGGCTGAGTGTCTGCACTGACCGAGCATGGTTATGGCTTAAAGCTTAAAATGTTATCAGAGGCTCTCTAACCTTCTGGCAAAGCTGGAACATGTGATACTCAGGAGCCTTTGGGGAAAGGGCAATGCCTTGCAAGAGCCATGGCAGGACGGGGATGCTTGGCCATGTCAGTTTGGGGCTGACCCCCTTCTTGGGGACAGGAGGGCTCTGAGGGCTCTGGGGCAGATCCCAGCTCTACACTGGATTAAAAAGCTCCAGAGTGATGTTCCGCCCTATACAGGGGGGATGGAAACAAGTGGGCGAGATCAGTGCTAATCACTTGTGAGCCATGCATGTCTCAGAGCTGGGCTGCAGCCAGCACTCGTGGCAGGTGTTGGAAAGAGACGGCAAATGGGTCCCATGTCCGTCCCAACCGCTCTCAGCTCGACAGGGTGTCACAGGATCACAGAATGGTTCGGGCTGGAAGGGACCTTAAAGCTCATCTCCTTCCAACCTCTGCTGGGGGCAGACACACCTTCCACTACCCCAGGCTGCTCCAAGCCCCATCCAACTTGGCCTTGGAGGTTTGCAGGGATGGGGCATCCACAGCTTCTGTGGGAAACCTATGCCAGAGCCCTCCTAGCCTCTGCATAAAGAGGTCAACCCCTAAAAACTGCATTGAAGCCCTCAACTCTGTTGCCTCAAAGCTCAGGCTCATCCTTTTGCCTCCTTTACCCCAGCTGGGCGCACACACAGAGGGTGAAAAGAGCCAAACTGAGCACTGACAGACGCCAAAAACTACACAGACCCACCACACCTGGGCTTCCTTCCTCAGACTTTGACACAATCTGCAGAGTCTTGCACGAAACGCATGCATTGCCCCAAGCACAGCCTTGCAGTGGGGGCCCGCTGGGTGTTATTGCAGGGTCACACAAGCAGCAGCAGCAGCAGCATCACCAGAGGCATCAGGGACAGGGCAGTACCAAGAAACAACTCAAAACATTTTGGTTTATGCAGAGTGTCGTTAATCGCCTTCAATGCACAAGGACACAAGTGAAAGGATCACCAGAGTTTGATTATGAGTGCAAATAATATTCATATATATGTGCTAAACACAGTCACTATATTGCAGTTTTCCACTATGTCACAGCATACAGAATCAAAGGTTTGCATTTTTATGGAATGTATCCAAGGTAACAGCACCACAGTAATACAGTTTGTAATCACACACCCTGATTTTTTTCTCTTTTTTTTGTTGCTTTTTTTTTTCTGTTTTTGACAAGATAAGCATTACCCCCCACATCCCCTGTTTAATTTTTTTTTAAGTACCGATGCATGCAAAGCATTCCATTCCCAGAAACAATGCAAAAATGAGGTAATAGGAGTAATAAAAAAAATTAGTAGTAATTTCTAAATAAATAAATTATAATTAAAAATGCAAAAAAACAACTATAAAAATAATTAAATAAGAACCCACAATATCTACAAGTTAGTCATAAATTATGATTGTTAAATATAAGGCATTTAAACTCACAAAACCCTGTAAACTATTGATGTTTTGTTTCTAGATTTTTGTTGTTGTTGTTGTTGTTGATGTTTGTTTCACTTTGTTTTTAAACTCATCCTAACTCGCAACCTACTTGTACAAATTATTTAAATGCAAAGGAACCTGACACACCGATACAACTCCAGACATTGTAAATTCGCACGCACCTTGGGATCAGTCACTCACACGAGACCATGGGAGTTTGGTGCTTTTCTTCACCAAAGGTGTGTTGTTTTGTTTGGTTGGTTTTTTTTTAAAGTTTGTTTGATTTTTTTTTTAAAAACTGTGCTTGTTTATTAGGCAAATAATAACACTTTCTCATAGGCTTTAAAAGAAAACACGCGGTCCAGAAGCGTTCTTCATTCCCTCTCCACCCAGCGAGGGTATCAATCTCCCTCTTACTCTCCCTGCTTCGCCCCTCCAGGTCACACCTGGAAAGAGCAAACCTGCTCAGAGTGTGTTTTACCACCAAAGCCTCGCTTTGCTTGTCCACGTTATTAGTATTATTAGTATTATCTGTGATGCTGCTTCAGTGCTGGTGGGCCCAGCCCCAGAGGTATCCCTGGGCCACTCCCTGACCCATGGACATCAGGGCTGGGACCACCACATCTCCCAAGAAGCCGTCATTTGTGCTGAGTGGCAAATGTGTCATAAAGTCATGGAATGGTTTGGGTTGGAAGGGACATCAAAGCTCATCTTTTTCCAAACCCCCTGCCATGGGCAGGGACACCTTCCACTAGACCAGGTCACTCCAATCCCCATCCAGCCTGGCCTTGAACACTTTCAAGTTTCTCTGGACAACCTGTGCCAGGGCTTCTCCACCCCCACAGACATGAATTTCGTCCTTATGTCTTCTCTGTATGTCACCATTTGTCCCCTTCCACTCCCTCCCACCTGCATGGGCACGTGAAGACAGAGGCTCCTGCACCCTCACATGGGGCTTCCCTCCTTCTCTCCCCTCTCTCATTGGGAAAAAAAAAGAAATCCCTGTGGTGCCTCTGAGGTTGGTGTTTTCCATTTACAGCTCGTGTGAATCTTGCAGTTTCTCAGATGATAGTTTATGATTGAGTCTACTTGGGAGAGCATTTCTCTCCAGTGAAACAGATGCTCAGGGGAGCCAGAAATCATTCCCACCACACCAGCATTTTCAATAGATTATGTTTCTAATTCTCCTGCTGCTCCTCTGCAGCTCTTTTCTCCCCTAGCATGAAAGAAAAAGAAAAAAAAAAAGAAAAAAAAAAAGAAAACTACAGGTTTTGGTGGTGAATGCCGGTTTTCCCGAGGATTTTCCACCTGGGCCCTGCAGTTGGCATGCTGAGGCCTTTTATTTTTTCTCAGGAGGAGCATAGATCACAACAGCTCACTCCTTTGGGTATACTACCTCTTAATTCTGAGTATTAATGTGATTAAGTTTCGTTTTGACAACCACTGATTCCTCCGTGTGGGTACAGCCTGGAACACGTACCCAAGCCCACGTGGGCGCACACGTTTTGAGGCGGGTCACAGCCCAGCAGCAAGGCTCCCAAAATCGGCAACCCCACCTCCACCCTGCCTTCCCCTCCCGCGCCCGGGGGGCTCATGGTCTTGGCAGTGTCTTGTGAGCATCGAGTTTTGCTCCATCCCCTTACCAAGAGATGCTTCTGCAGCGGGAGGAGAGCAGGCATTTTGCACCTCTCAGCACCTCTGCTGTTATCACACCCCAAAGAACAGCTGCAGGCGCAGGCTCCCGAAACCAACACCAACCAGCCACACAGCTCACAGAAGAAAGCATCACGGACAATTGCAATCATGTAGACAGAACTTCCTTGGATTTTGATATGACAAGCTACTTTTTTTTAAAATACAGAAAGCAAAGAAACAGCATCTACTCAAATACTGTGCTGCTACAGAAAGTGTCCAGCACCAGCAGACAAGCAGGAACGAAGCTTTTCCCTATCGCTTCGTTCGTTTTATCCCCAATCTTTATTTTTATTAAGCTTCTCTAAATTTGCAACACACTGTAAATGCAAGGGAAAGAAGCACACGCGGCTGAGGCAAAGAGCACAAACCCTTCTGACTGTAAACAGGATTTTGCTTTTTCTCCTCTTTCCCCCACCCCAATGGGTGGGAATGTTTGACCTCTTTTTTCTCCCTCTGCAATGTATTAATCAGGCACCAAAATAAGGAATCTATGAAAAAATATTTGGTGCAAATTAGGTAACAGCAACATGTCCACCACAAGATGAGTAGGGCATCAAACACAACATTTCTTAAGCTAACATGCTCCAGCTGCCATCCATAGAAATAGCTAAAGGACCCCTAACATGTTTCTACATATTTGAGAGGTATATATACAATCCCCATGAAAAGCAGGATTGACAGGCCGGACTAAAACTAGTTCCTTCATGTTCAACACTAAAATCTTCTGCAGCACGGGGTCTCTGAGCTCCGGGAATGCCAGCTCCCTTTCACTGGGCCTGTATCCTGCGTATATGTGCAATATCTCCCTACTGCTAGATATTGTATCACCACCTCCTCCTCCTCCTCACTAACGTGCCTGCAGACTTCCCCTCTCAATCAAATGGCTCAGAAGGCAAAAAATTTCGCTGCAAGGGCTTATGGCCATACGACCTGGTAAGGAAAATGGTGTGTCCAGCTAGTCATTTCAACTGTCCGAGCCGAGCTGAGTTTCAATGTCCACCCTGCAGATCGGGCACTTCTTGCTGGTGGCCAGCCACTGGTCCACACACACTTGGTGAAAGAGATGCATACAGGGCAACCGCCTGCAGAGAGAGAAATACCACTGTTAGGATGGAGGAGCCCCAAGGGACCAAGAAGAGTTGAAAAACAGCCTCTGGAGCTGTTTTGAACGTGAGAAACGCTGCTGTGGTGACACCATTGCTGCCAAGGTCCTGCAGCCTTTCCCAGCCATTCTGGCTCACACAGGGCAGTAGGATGGAGACGGTGTCCTCCTTGGTCTATCAGAAACCCCCATGCCACCCTGAATTGAGCTGTTCCAGTTATTAATCGTGCTGGCTGCTAATTCTTAACCTTTCAGGAGCAAGGCTATACTCCAAAGCCTCTCAGTCCTTCATGGTTGTGTCACATTAGCAGTCAGGTGGCTCCACATCATTCCTACATGGGTGACCCCAGGGAACCTGGTCACTTTTTTACCTACATCACCTTTGCCATCAATCACACATCACCCTTGTGATACGGAGGAACATTGAGCCATAGAGCTCACAGCAAGAGGATCAGAGCTTTTATTGACAATTTAAGGGTGAGAATCAGACCTGGATACTTCTCACATGCAGTCCCTTCAGCCATGGTAGTTCAGCCCCTTGCAATTTGTTGTCCCCATCCTCTGTCACAAGCAGAGGTTTGACCCAGTCAGCAGCCTGGGATGTCTGTTAGGGACAGCTGGGGTTCTGCTGGCTGGTGATGGTTCCCTGTGACCATGTGGACAGAGTAATTTACTTATTCTACCATAAAGCAGCTCTGTCTTGGACACAAGCCCAGGACTCCTGGACTTCACACTCACACTGCTTTTTATCATACGTTGGTCATCTGTCAGGCTCAGATGTTGATGACCCCAAGCTCCAGATGGTTGTCAGAGACCTGTCTGACCCACCCTTCTCTGACAATCCGACACCTGGCCAGTGGGCACAGCCTGGAAACAGGTGACCCAAACCCAGGAAAAACTATAAGAACTTGGCCCCCCTCCTGCTGCAGGGCTTTTCCTGCCTATGGGCCATACCAAGGTCCACCTACAAAGCATTTGGGTTCCCAGACCCTGCAAGAGCCCAGGTGAGTTTCTCAGGATGAGAACAGAGACACCCCCAGCAGTGCACAGCAGCATGAATCCAAATAAACACAACTCAGATGGCATCGAGAGGCAGATGAGGGGATGAAAGGATCTTACCTGACATCCTCTCCATCTTCAAGCATGGACAGACAGATTGTGCATTTCTCATCGGTGTCTGACTCCTCACCATCGTCTTGCTCAGCTTTGCCTTCCTGTGGTCTTCTCTGCAGCAAGGTTAAAGATATCATTTGGTCAGGCCTTGCCTTTCTAATGCCCTCCCAAGCCTCGGTAGTTGCAGGAAAGATAATAAGATCTCCATCTATCAGCCAGATCCTCAGCTCTGGGAAGCCAGCCCAGCCAAAACAGCCAGCGAGATGAATGTGCCACCAACATGCTGCTGGTTGGCATATCTCCTCCTGGGGCCAGTGGCAGTGAGGCTGGTGGCAGTGCCCCAAGGAACAGCCTGTCCTCTGCTGCCCCAATACAGCCCCCCACCACTTCCCTGCAGTGGGGATGGCCCCATGGTCTCCTTTGCTGGCGACTTCTCCTTGGGGAGACCCCAAAACTCATGGGGCTGCCACTGCCAGGAAGGGCAACCACTGTGCCCCATGCCAGTTTGGCCACTGGGCCAGCCCCATGCTATACCACAGGGCAGTGCTTAGCCTGTCATCTCCCCCTTTTCCTCTTTCCCCACATACATCCATTCCTATTCACATCATTTTCCTGGGTTCACTGGAGATGTGGTGAGAGACAAATGCAGCAGGAGTTACCTCACGTCCAACCTGGGCAACGCAACGTCCCTACCCTCCAGCCAGGAGTGACCAACACACGACATTTCTACCCAGACAGGCATTCTTCCCAGTTCCTACTTAGCACAACCCAAAAATGTGCCACCCATTTCCTCACGGGCAGGAGGTCAGCTCCGTGAAGCGAGGGGAGGAGGAGGAGGTGCCCCAGGCCGTGGAGCCGCCGCGCTCACGGCGGGCGCGGGGCAGCGCCGCTCGCATGCAGAACGGGGCGGGTTTGCATGCACAAAGGCCCCTTGGTGGTGTGCACTTTCTTACCAGGTGCGGACAGGGGGGAAATTGCACCCGCTGGGTGGGAGAAGGTTGAGACCCTTTTGAAAATTTGGCCCGCAGCTTCCTAGCCTAGAAGTGAGAAACAGCCAGCTGAGCTACGCCACCGCTTCCACCCCCCCGGGAGCCCCGCATGATATTAAAGCACCACTGCTGGGTTTTACACTCCTCCCACGCCTCGGGGGATGTTTTGGTGGATGGTGCCAGTTTGCCAACCCTGAGGATTGTGACCCACCGAGGTCCTTCCTTGTGCCTGCTTGGTGCCCACAGCCCTTGGCCGACTGAGAGGGGCTGGCAGCTGTGCCGTGCTTTTGGGGCACTCACCTTCTTGTACTTGTGGGGGAAGGTGAATCTCTCGATGGTGTTCTGGACGGCGCCCCGGCTCACGCTGCCCAGCCTGTCCTCCAGCTGCAGCAGCTCCTGTGGCACAGGAACATCAGCAAAGTGCCATCCCCACGGCTCCCAATCCCACCACACAGCCATACCTGCTGGCAACCGAGGTTCCCTCCTGTCCTCTCCTCAGTGGAAATGTCCATCAAACCCAAATCAGCTATGCTGATTGGATCTGATGATGATGGATCTGATCCCTGGCACTTGGGATAATAACTAAGAGCTCGAGGCAAAGAGCTGGATATCCAATATTTCACAAATTAGGGTGGAATTTGAGCTTCATCTGACAGTCTGGGAAACAAAACCCCATGGATCTGGAGCACTTTGTTCACAGACATGAAAGGAGCCAGAGTTCCTTGGAGTAAACCAAATTTTTTACCAAACTCAATCCCATCACTTCCCAGTTATTAGTAGAATTGCTGAAAGACTCACTGAAACTGCCACGCCACAAAAGAAACCTGAGCTTGCACAGATTCACAGCACTTAAAAATGAATAATTCCAGTCTCCAGATACATACTTCATAGCTCTCCCGCACAGCGGATGTGTGCCTGCTTGGGTTCAGTCCCTGAAGGGCAAGCAGCTGAAGCTGAGGGTAAGGGTAATTTCTGATTTCATGAACAACCTGCAACAAGAGAGGGAGAAGAATAAAGCCACCTGTACTTGCCCACAGAAAACCATTGTGTACCCTGATGCAAATCTAAAAATTCAAACTGGAAGAGTAGATTGACACCTTCACCAGTTTTAGCCCTTTGATAACAAAAAATGAGGTTTTATCAAATACATTTCCTATAAACGAAAAGAACATGCACTTCCTCCAAATAAATTGTCTGTTATAATAATTCCTGTATCATCCATAACATCATGGTTCTAAACTCCCAACATAGATTAGATGACAATGAAATTTTATTTCATTTAAATGAGTGGATTTCTCTTCATCAAAGCTTTGATTGTTTTGGGTTTTTTTTAAGGCTTGCTGTAGTACACAGGTGTCAGAGTCTGACTGTGGCACCAGGGAAAAGCACCCTTGTGGGATTTCTGAGGATGTTTTAAGGATTAGCACTGCTTGGCATCGATTAGCTCCAATAACAGCACCCTGCTAGGAGAAGGGGTAGAAAATTGCCCCAGTCAGCCTGTCTTCCCATCAAACCCACCTCCACCTGTGCAAGAGGTCATGCAAAACCTTACAGGTAGCATCTCTCATGATGTAGAGAGCAAGGAGGTGATGAGGGATGGTCCTCAGGGCTGACACCAGGGAAGGCAGTCACCCTGCAAGAGGTCACCATACAAGAGTCCTGGGAGACCACAGTTTCTTCCAATATTAATAATACTATTAGTTTTAACTGCTGAGTCTCTCACATCCTGCCCATGTTTTGCAGACCAGCTTGTGAATGTGGTGCTGCAAGCGATGGACCGAATCCTTCCAGAACAGCTGAGCTTTTCTTTTCTTTCTCTAATCCTGTGCAGTGATGCAACATTATCCTTTCAGACACTCCCTCCCACGGCCGGAGATAAGTGGGATTTGCAGAAGACAGGTGATAGAAAGATAGCAGCCTTTATTTTGACTGCCTTCTGGCAGACAATGCATAAAACATTTCTCGGTAAAAACGTTTCACTTACCATCTGTGTTGAGGATGTGCTTCTGGGGAAATGGTGCACCCGAGGCGTGGCCAAGTAATGCTGATAGGGCTGGGGCACCGGCCGGACCTGGAACTGGGCGTGGGTCAGCCCCGCGTCAACGCTGAGGTCCCTGTGGGCACCGGGAGGAAGGCTCTGAGTGCATGGTTGTATTCCTGGACTGCAGCAAACCAGAGCCTGCTCACAGAGCAGCCTCCCTGCTGAGCCCTGGGCTGCTCTGGGCTCCTCAGCCGCCTGGGGAGATGTCACTGCTTGGAAGGGAGTTTCCTCCCATTTGGGGAATCACCCAGCAGGCCACCATGGAGGAGTGAGGGGTTGTTTCTAGGCTGGATAGCATTTGAGTTATCTGGGGTCAAGCGCTGTACAGATGCACCCTGCTAATTTCAGAGCAAGAACGTTTTGGTGGCTCAAAATGATACCCAGGCTCAGCAACCCAACCTGGTCAGACCAGGACCTTCTTGTGCTGCAATCTATTACAGTTTGCCTTGAATGTTTTGCAGATAATTATTCAAGGGACTCAACAATGAACCATTCTGGTAGTTTTTAGAAGCTAGATGGGCACTGCCTGTGGGCTTTTTGGATGTGCCTGTGCTCTCCTTGGAAGTCTCCCAGCCCAGATCATGGTAAGACTCAGGGAGTCAAAGGATGCTGTGCCTTGCCTGAATCCAGACTCAGGGTGGTGAGGGTGTGAGGTGTGAGGGTGGGCAGGCCCTGGCACAGGATCCCACAGCATCTGTGGCTGCCCCATCCCTAGAAGTGTCCAAGGCCAGGCTGTACAGGGCTTAGACCAGCCTGGTCTAGTGGAAGGTGTCCCTGCCCATGACAGGGGTTGGAGAAAAATTATCTTTGAGGTCCTGTCCAGCCCAAACCACTCAGGAATTCTGGTTCTATGAACTCCAGAACTGTGATTTGTGCAAAAAACATAAGGGTTTTTTTGAGGCTGCGGTAGGAAAGCGTGTCACACAACTAGCAGGCCAACACCAATGGGGCAGGACATCCCTGATGGCCCTGCTTGCCTGAACACAGCCTGGCCCAGGCCAGCAGAGCTGGAGCTCAGCTTGGTGAATTTGGGCACTTTTATCCTCCAGTAAAATAACCCAGCTCAATGCCAGGACTTGTCATGACCAACATCACTGCTCTGCTCAATCCAACACACAGAGATAAACTACAACCCCACCACCACCACACCATGTGGAGGGAGTGGGAGGGGGCCTAATGCAGCATCTCCATCTATAATCCAATTAGCAGCTCCCTATTCTTTCCAGCCCAAGAGTCACTCAGCAAACGAGTGCTTTGAACACCATTCGCTTTATCATCGTTGCAAAATCCGGCGCTCTAATAACAATTGTCTTCACATTTGCCAGAGCAAAGCTAATTAGAGCACAAGGGTGGCTTCCTGTTTCAGCTTCCAACTTCTCCTCCCCTGCGTGAAGGACAGCAGCAGTGCGTACCACGGCTCGTTGAGAGCAGCCCAGTTGTGTCCTCCAGCAGCTGTGAAACTGCTTTCACCCACCAGAAGATGGGGACATGAGGGGACAGTTGATGCAGAAATCCTTCATCCAGAACAGCCTGTGCACCAGGCAGCAGCACCAGTGCTCTAGAACTCCCTAATATCCACACTGAGCTGGATGAGATGATCCTCGCGGGTCCCTTGCAACTCAGGATATTCTGTGGTTCCATGGTTCTAAATCGAGGCCAAGAGAAAGGACTACCTTTGCTGGCCCTGTGTTAGCCATGTGCTAGACAGACAAAACCTGGCAGAGGACAAAACACAGCAGGCAACTGGCAAGAGCACAGCCAGGGTGAGAACCCACAGGTCTGGGCACTCTCCAGCTCCTGTGTGCCAATTTTGGATATTTAACCAATTGTTTAAGATTGTTCCCAGGTTGATGGAGGGCTCAGTTGGAAATCAGGAGGCCTTGGGTTCATTCCCAGCCCTGCCACTTTCTTGATGCATGACCTTGATCCACTTCCTCTCTGCCTTCCCATACTCCCTGCCTATAAAATAGATGTGGCAATTCATGGAGTACTTTGGGATCAAGGACTGAAGAGAGCTCTCAAAGGTGAATGGCCATTATTAAATTGCACAAGCAATTGCAGTAACAGGACTGCTGAGCTGTTTGTGCATCTACAGCCTTAAAATCAGATGTTGAGGTTCCTGAAGTGATGCTGTGGGTCTACAGATGTGTCGAAAGCAGAACACAGCATGGAACACTGTTTTCCCAGGGTTTGGGGCTGAATGAGCACAGCACACTTGTTGAAGGAAGAAAAGAACTAACCATTACTTTCTAGTCCATGGTACAAGAATGACCTCACCTGCATCTTGAAGCTCAGGTGAGAGGTTCAAGACCTGTGATGCTTGTGGTTAGTGGGCTGCCAACAACCAAGGAGTGAGGGATAAGACTCCAGGTAACAGGCTGGATGGTTGTCACTACATGTGTGTGCGGAAGATGATTTAAGGGATCAGATGGGAGTTTATTTATTCCTCACCAGAAGATTTTAATTGGGGTTGGGCTGTCTGAGATGACTGATCTTTCCTCAGACCTCTCTTCCATCCCCACTTCCACCTCCTGTGGCAATGCCCATCACCTGCAGCCTCCGAGGAAACGCTGTTGCTGCTCATCCAGGGATAACACACTGGGGGGGAGTTTTTGTATTTGTCACTGAGCAAAAATGTACGTGTGCCCCAAGGGAAAGTGAGTCACCCAAACATATGCCCACCGTGCATGGTTTCAGTCACCCCCACTCCTTGGGTTTTATGAGGCTACGGAGCAACAGAGGGGAGAAAAGGAAGGAGGAGGAGGGCATTTAGTGATGCTTTATCAGATACTTCTAATGATTATAATTAAGCACTCTGAGCTGAAAGAGAAGCAGAAAGAATCGCTCTATCCAGATGGTACATGAACTGCTTTGCAAACCAACATGAACAATGTCACCCCGACCACATTCAGCCCACAGGAGTGCCAGTAATGGGAACACCTGAGAAGAAAATTGCAGAAGGATGTGGTCATATTTTAGATTGTGTATTATGCGCTGAAGGGGGACAACAACCCTGGGTTAAAAAGACTTTTCATTTGCAGAGTGAAGTGCTCAGATGTTAGGAAATGCCATCATTAAGATTTCCTGTGCCATTTTATTTCAGTCCCCTTGTGCAAATACATTGCGATTGTCTCTAATTACAAGTTCGTAAGCTATTTTTTCCATTCAGCGCACAGAATGGACTTTGCTCAGCTTACAAGCAGCTACTCAGAAGTATGTTTTTATTTTCTCATTCTTTCAACCAGGTTGCCATACTTTTTAACTGTTCAAGAGCTCTCAGCCTGCTCTGAAAATGAAATGAACAATTCCCTGCAAAGCTCTTCCAGGGTATTGAGCACTACAGTTGGAGAGTGATGAACAAATCTCCATTCACACCACCTTGCATGGCAGGGTAGCGTGGTCCTCCCTAATTTGGACCACATAAAATATTATGGCCACAGGGTTTTGAGTGCTTGAAGGACAGCAGAAGGTCTAGTTCAGGCAGGCAGTGGTCTACTGGAAAAACTGCATGCCTGTGCCCTGCAGCATAAAGAGCCCTTGGGATAATTAATGCTTGGCTTCACTCTAAATCTGCAGGTGAAAAGTTATGGTGAACAACAGTGGAGTGTGCCTAAAGAGGGGCGTTGGAGCTAGGGAAGGGTCTGGAGCACAAGTCTGACAGGGAGCAGCTGAGGGAGCAGGGAAAGGGGCTCAGCCTGGAGAAAAGGAGGCTCAGGGGGGACCTTGTGGCTCTGCACAGCTCCCTGACAGGAGGGGGCAGCTGGGGGGGATTGGGCTCTGCTCTGAGGGTAAAAGGGACAGGACAAGAGGGATTGGCCTCAAGTTGTGCCAGGGGAAGTTTAGATTGAATATTAGGGAAAATTTCTTCACTCAAGGAGCTGTCCAGCCCTGTCCCAGCTGTCCAGGGCAGTGTTGGAGTCCCTATCCCTGGAGGGATTTAAAAGCCATGTGGATGTGGCACTTGGGGACACGGGTCAGTGGTGGCCTTGGCTGTGCTGGGGAATGGTTGGACTCAATGGTCTTAGAGAGCTTTTCCAACCTGAATGATTCAATGATTATTTATACAGGAGGCTTTCACAGTCTCACAGCCCTCTCAGAGATGAGTTTTCCCTCCGCACACGCCCCACACTGTAACTGCTGAGCGGATTCATTACCTTTCACCAAAGCCCTGATCCCTGATGGCATTCCCCAACACCTGCAGCCGTCCCAGGAGTCTTTAAACACTTCATTGGATGCAGCAGTGGAGATCACTTACCAGTCTGTGCCCTCTGCCAAATACCTGGGCTGGGGGCCCATGGGTTGTGGATTCTGCAGTTGGTGGCTGAAGTCAAAGCTGGGGTGCAGGCGGTGAGGCTGGACAGACATGCGCTCTTGGGCCCGCCTGCGGGGAGGAGAGCAGCAACAGGGTCACACATGGGTGGGCACTGGCATTTCTGTCAAGAACCCATGGGAAAACCCCACTGCTGGGCTTCTGAATAGGTGTCCAAAGCTAAACACTCCAGGCAGGTGTCACATATGATAGGAAGAGGAACCCAGGGCTGTCTTTCCCCCATGGTCATCACGTAACCATCCCATTCTCACACCCTCGGGCACCCACATATGCTCAGTTTGCAGGAGATGTTATTTTCTGGCAATGTGGAGAGAAAAAGAGGAAACCAAACAAGTTTGTAGCAGCTTCATGTAGTTTGCACTATTTTCTTTTTTGCCACAGTCAGCCCCATAAGCAACACACGAGACAAAACGTGCCCCTGCTTCAGCCGTGATCCATCATCATAAAGAAGCTGCAGGTTGTCTCGTCTCCCGTGCAGTCCATAAACTCCTGAGGAACCTCATTCATAACCAGATTACTCAGGAGTGACTGAAAGCAGGATTTACTCTCACTGGCCTTTGCCAACATTTCTTTGGATGATGGACAGACCAGGCAGGGTTCCAGCTCCTTCTCCCTCTGCTCTGCTCCCACTGCAGGCAGGGAAAAGAAAGTGGTGGAAAATACAGTAAGGTTTTTCTAGGGATTTGAATCTCATGATTATTGCTTATTTGAACTGCTCAGGGGAAGAGCAGCATGTGCTGCTTGATCAGTTACCACACTTGGTCAGAGACAAGGTGGATGCACAAGCAGGCTTTGCATTACAGACAGACTCATACCCTTCACTTCCTGACTAGTTACCACTTACCAGTGGAGGCATCACAAAGCAAGCCTTCAGAAAAAAAAAAATAGGGCAAATGGAGCAGGCAACTGCTAGGTAGATAACTTTTCATGCAGCCACAGTTCAGGAGCTTCACTTTCAAAGGCATAACCCATATTCCCATTACTGGGAGCTCCTGACCCACACCTGTAAGGGCTCTGACATCCTCCTGCATTGCAGCTGTGCTTTCAGAGACAAGCACTGGGAGTGGGCAAGAGGTTCCTGCCTTTTTCTACACCACAGCTCACTTTGCAAATACAACAAAGACAGCATTTACCAAAGCAGATCCTGCGTGGAGTTGTGCTCTGGGCTTTTATTTGAATTCAGCTTATGACTAAGAGATAAACACTCATATCATCAGTTCCTCAGCCTTGAACATACTTGCTACCCAATTATTAGCTAATCATTAAATCCACCTAAAATCCAGCTTATGCACAACAAAACAATGATAAGAAGAACACACAATTTTCAGACAGAAAGAGCACTGAAAGAAAGGGTTTCCTATCCATAGCATTCTTTCCAAATGAAGCATCATTACAAAGTCTCATCCTCTGATTCTTGATCCATGGGTACAACCCACAAATAGCTTCCATATGTTTCCGAAAAAAAACAATCACTCCTCTCTCAAGAAGCACAGTCAAGACAAGGCCAGGCATCCATTTCCATCTCTGCTGAGTTACAGTAATTCTCTCTGCACTGTCAGCTCGGTGTGGATTTAGGATGCTTTCTGCGACAGAGCGTGTTGCAGGTCAGTGGCACCATTCCCTCACAGAGATGGAAAGCCTACCTAGACCCCGAGCAGCAAGGCCTCCGTGTGTGCAACCTGATGAGACAGGCGGACACGGTCTCTTGCATGGTTTTGGAACAGCAGCTACCAGGATGTAGCTCATGCACGCATTCCTGGTCCTCCTAGGAGTGCCAGCAATGGAGCACCGCGGGGATCCCCACAGGAACAGCACACCTTCAGGTGCAGCCTGCCCTGCAGCCTCCCTTCTGCTGGATTCCCTTTCAGTGCACACAGGCGAGCGTGAGGAGAAAACCCAGCCCCGCCGGGGCTCCGCGGGCGACGCGAGGCTGGCGCGGCTCCTCCACATCCTTTGGCTGAGAGCGGGACCGCCTTACCTGGGATGGGGCACGAGCCGGCGGTGCTGCGCCTCGAGGAGCTGCTGCTGGAGGAGGTATTGCTGGTGTAGCGCCTGAGGTAGGAAGGAGGGCCCGGCGACGTCCTGGAAGGGCAGGGCCGGCACCGGCGGCAGGGGCTGGTGCAGCGGGCCGCTGTGCTGGTGCGCGGGCGCCATGTGGGGAGCCAGCCCCGGCTGCGGCTGCACCGCGTGAGGCAGGGCGAAGTCGGCGGAGAGCGGGGGCTGGGGACCCAGGTGGAAATGCCGGCAGGAGGTAGCATGGGCATGCTGAGACCTTTGAAAGGGAGCACCTGGAAGAGAAGAGCACAGCGGTCACCGGCGGCCGGCAGCGGCCAGGGCAGACCAGCCCCGCCCCGTGGGTGCCCACCCGAGGCAAGGATTGGGCTCTTGATCTCTGCTTCCAGAAGGTGCATTAAAAAATGGAAATAAAAGAGAACAAGCCAGTTAAAGTTGATTACAAGGGGGGAAGAAAAAAAAATATGCTGATTTTGACTAATGGTATTTCTCCTCCAAGAAACATCGGAGCCAAAATGTAGATTTGGGTTCAGAGTCTCTTTTTGGCTCCAAGTTGAAGTGTGTAGTGATGAAAACTGTTTTGAGCTTGTTTTGGCTCTCCTGTCTTAAAAAGAGAAAGAACAAAACTCCTAATAGAGCCTGTGGAGGTAGAACAAGGAGTGTTCTCTCTTTAAACTACAAGAGAGGAGATTCAGACTAGATGGAAGGAAGACATTTTTGTGCTGAGGGTGGTGAGACCCTGGCACAGATTGCCCAAAAAAGCTGTGGCTGCCCCATCCTTGGAAGTGTTTGAGGCCAGCTTGGATGAGGTTTGGAGCAACCTTGTCTGGTGAGAGATGTCCCTGCCCATGGTGGTGGGGTTGGACTAGATGACTTTTAAAGGTCCTTTCCAACCCAAACCATTCTATGGTATACACTCAACACTTAAGGAAATAAACAACAAAACCTGTTTCCTAATAATATATTTGGGGTTTGTATATTATCTCACTGAAGTTTTGAATGTTTTCCCTGAATTGCAGATTTTCCCTGCAAGTCATTCCTTTGCCTCTCTAAAAGTGCCTCATAGGCAAGGAAATAATCCCTGCTCTAAAAAATTGCCTCGCACTGACTTCAGGACATGAATGAGACAACTTCCACCCCTGAGAGCAGGGATGAAGGGCCTGTGTGATTACTGAGATCCTTCATCAGCCCATCCTCGTGAGCTGCACACAGGGAGAGAGCAGCTGCTGGAAACACAACACGGACTGCTGTGAGACCAGTCCTGAAGCTGATGGGAATGAGGAAGAAATGAGGTGTGAAACACATCCCTAGTGGAGGCGTTTTGCGAAACATCTGGCACTGGCTTGCACCTTGCTCAAGATCCTCGCTTGGACAGGCCCTTGGCCCCATCCAGCGTGTTAATTCCTACATTCCTGGAGCGTTTACAGGAATCACCCAGAAGTTCTGGCTCTCAAACTAGGGAAAGAGTCGACTCAGAGATGAAGGATGAGACTCCAGTGACAGCTGCCTCTTTGCTGAGGATCAGCCCCAGGATGGGGCACCTACCCTTTTACAGTGTTTTGAACACCCCGTCTTCCTCTTTCTGTTTTAGTCTTTGTGAATGGTACAAAATATCCTGGAACAACAGCACCAAGAGACACTACATCATCCCAAAGAACATCATGCCTTCTTCACCCAGATGCCTTCTGCTTACAGATCCCTGCCAGGCAGGGCTAGTCCATCACAGCAGCTCAGGGAGTCCCGAGCGCTCTCTGCTCATGTCCATATGGAAACAGGAGAGGCACACAGCAAGCCAGATGCCAGCAGGAGAAACAACAGGAGAGGGCCTATCAGAAATGGATGGTTTGCAAAGCTGTGCATAATTACACACAGCATCTCTTAAATACAAACTAATCCTCCACAGTGCCCCTCTGAGAGAGCAGGTTACACAATACATGCCACCCACAGCAGTGCTTCTCGAGGTGATAATTTCCCCTGCTGTCAGATAACAGCATGATTTGACCACGATATTAATTAAAACCAGAGGTGGTGGGATCAGACCTGCTGTTCCTCAATGACAGAGCTGCAAACCCAGGCCAAAGAGCCATTCATATACCCCGTTCCCCTGCAGGTTGTATTTGTTGCTGGCGACCTGGTCCAAATTCACCACAAACAGGTAAAGGCTGGGTAATGAAATGGAGATCCTGCACTTCCCTGGCCCACTGCTGGAGGGAATTGTGAGGAGAAACCTCCTGACTGCTGTGTTTCCTTGGTACTTGCCTTGCAGCTCACAGTGAATTGCTCAGCCTCCGATGGCCGTGTGTGCTCCCAGTGGAAAACTGCTGCAGCAGGTCACAGGTGAGACACTGTGCATCCCCTGGCCTTCACGGGGCCTGAAGACAAGGTTTGAGGGCAGGTAGAAGGGCTAAACCCTCTGCACACACCAACCTGTGCCAGCAGGCTGCAGTTCAGCTGTGTTTTCAGACAGAAATGTCTTAGGGCCATACAAGACAGCGAAGCTCAGTGATACTCCCCCACATTTCCTGGGACACGTTCTCTAGCACACAAGTAAAGCAGGGAAAGCCTGTCTCTCATCTCCTGTGACTCTCTTTTCTCTGGTGTAACCTCAGCCAGAGATTTCCAGCTTTTACTGGGTCTTGGGAACCCTCAATCTGATTTAGTAAAATGTCTGCAGGGCCTTTGATGCCAGAGCCACAGAGAGCTAGAGAGCACCAGGTGGGCAGATCAGCTGATCATGTTTTTGATTTGGGTTTTGCCTCCCATACAAAGGCAGTCCTTGGGAGGAACTTGGTCACACACTTTCCCAAGGTCCAGAACACGCAAACTTTATCTGTGATGTATGTGAAGGAAGATACACAGAGCTAACATATCTGAAAGCAAAAGCCCAGCCCGTTTTGTTTTGGTACAGAGTTAATTTGCCTTCTCTTCAGGAACTAATTAATTAAATAAATCATTTTTCAGTATTTTTTGCTAGTACCTACTGGTGCAGTGATGCATTTCTCTTCAAAGGAATAACACCATCAAGATGTGACCGAGACCATATGATTAAATAAAACCCATCAATTTGTCTTAACATAACACACTACGCTGTGTAGTAATTGTTCATTCTCTACAGCTAATCCAATTGCTGATGAGGATTTTTACAGCAAAGCAAAGACTTTGGGGAATACTTCAGCAATCCTATGCTTATTAGCAGTTATCCAATCATGCTGCTGGCATAGCCAAGCCAGCCTGCAAAACAAAGAACCAGTCCTTGCAAAGCAGGGTGCTGGTGAGCCCCAGAAAGCCCTGGCAAACAAATAACAGGTCAAAACATTTTTAAGTTAGTTATTTACGAGTTTACCCTCTCCTGCTCCTTTCATCTAGATGCAAAGGGCCCTGGTGGGGACTGCTTTCCAAGTCCACATTTTGGTCTCATGTACACGAGGTAAATATAATATTGCCTTGCAAACATGAGCTGAGCATCCTTGTCCAGGTAGCTCACCCCAATCAACACCAAAATCAGGCACTGATCCCTTTGAATTCCACAGAGGTTCTCACATCAGCAGTGTCAGAGAGTCGCAGGATTGTTAAAGTTGGAAAAATCCTCTAAGATCAGCGAGCCCACACCCTCTAAGATCAGCAAGTCCATTAACCCAGAGCCATTGTGGGCACCACTAAACCACGTCCCCAGGTGCCACGTTCACATGACTACTGAACACTTCCAGAAGCAGGGACTCTACCACTTCCCTGAATGCCTCTTCCAAAGCCTGACCACACTTTCTGTGAAGAAACTTTTCCCAATATCCAACCTAAACCTCTCCTGGAACAGCACGAGGCCATTTCCTCTCATCCTGTCCCTGTTCCCTGGGAGCAGAGCCCGACCCCACCTGGCTTGCCCACCCCACCCTGCTCCATCAGAGAGTTGTGCAGAGCCAAAAAGTCTATTAGTGATAACTTTGCTAGCACAAAGTTCTAAAGGCTCTTTTCTAAGCCTCAGTTGTGGTCCTAGATCACATTTGCATTGAAACCAACAAGCATAAACATTGCCTATAAGATACTTCAAGAAAATTTGATTCATGGATTTAATCTGCTTTTTGCCTGGATAGCAATGTCTGCCACAGCAGAGACTAATCCATGACTAAAACCAAGTCCTGATTTTCATTCCAGCTTTTGTTTTCACTCCCCAGTACAAGGGCAGAGCTGATGTTTTCATTAGCCAAGCTTTGAGGACATTTCCACAGCAAAGACAATGAGGATATAAAGTGTGCCCATCATGCTCCAGAGCCACTAATTGCATTCTCCATGATCCTGTTCCCATCACCTGTCCAGTGGTGCCTGCATGAAGGCAGTGTTGCTCTGAGATCAGCAAGGCAGAGACCTTCTCTCAGCTTAATTAGCTGAAGTTTTGGTCCTCATCCCATAGAAGGACTCTCCTCCTCCACTGGGATATTTTGATTTTGCAAGAAGAGAGATTAGTCGGATCCTGGATGCTTTTTATGGCTTACCCTCCATGTCCAAACACTTCCCTTCTCCAGCCCAAGAGGCAATCACAAAATCCCAGAATTAAGGTTGGAAGGATCACTGGAGACCATCTAGTCCAGTCCTGCTCCGGCAGGGTCCTTGAGCACATTACTTAGGAATCTCTTTAATATTTCCCATCTTTTTAATATCTCCAGGGAAGATATTCAGGGGACTCCACAGAGGCAGTGCAGTCCTCATGAGCCCCAGAGAGGCTTCTGACCCCAGGCCAGCCGGGCAGCACCTGTGCCTGTGCCCAGCCTGGTGGGTGGGATGAGAGGGCCACCCCCCTACAAGAGGCTCTCTGACATGCTCGTGGTGCCTTGCGTAGTTGCAGTTGCTCCTGTCCGGAGCTGTGGAGGACTGATTGCTCTGGGATCACTGTCAGGCTGCCCACCAGCCAAAAATCATTTCCTTGTCCTGATGTTGCTTCCTTTCATTTAAATGCTGTTGCTATAGCAGATGATGACAGCTCAGAGCAACACTGGATCAGCAGCTCTGAGATGAGCGATGCATCACATCTGTGTCAGCAAAGCAGGTGACTTACTCTGGTTTGGGGCAGTTTTGCTTTAATAGGTTGAAGCCAAATTTTTGTCCTCAAAATGCCCCCAGATGCCCACAGAGCCACCCAAGCTCCCAGCTTGGACAACCCTTGTTGCCTCACACCTGCCTGGCGTCAGCTAAGCCACAAAGACAGCTAATGCCTGAATCTAGATAATCCAGGTCTAAAAGGTGCCTTGGAAGTCTCAAAGTTTGTGATAACACATGGAGGCAAAGACAGGATCTGGTGGAGAAGTGAATTGTGTCTCGGGCAGGCCAGGTTATCTGTGGGAAAGAGGAACTATGTGGTTCTCTGACATAGCTGGGGACAAGTCTGTCCCAAAAGAAGGTGTGGCATGCTGTGATGGTGTAGAATCATGTGGCCAGGGATGCCTTTGGGTGAGCACCGGTAACATCTCCCTGCCTTGTGTGATGCTCTGACAGTTGCTGCATCCACTCCCCCTCAGCATCTTCCATCGCATCCTAGAGCCAAGGTCAGCACCAGGGATCAGTGGGTGAAGAATCAGTACTCTGGTGATTCCTGCCACTGTCAGAACATGAACGTGGATCAGTGGCTGCCCCAGCTGGCCTGGCTCTCCTCTGCTGCTGTGACAGAGGCTGCAGCTTCACCGTGTGATGCTGAAAACCTGCTGTGGGACTGGTCTGTGTGGCATCCCACTGCTCTGGGCCTCTACAGCCTGCAGTATTCCCCACAGATACACAGTTCTGCAGTCACACAATCAATCATAGAATGGTTTGGGTTGGAAGTTTTTGAAGGTCATCTCGTTCCAATAGTTCCAATCCCCTGCCATGGGCAGGGACACCTTCCACTATTTCAGGCTGCTCCAAGCCCTGTCCAACCTGGCCTTGGACACTTCCAGGGATGGGGCCTCCACAGCTGCTCTGGACACCATGTGCCAGGGCCTCACCACCCTCACAGGAAAGAATTTCTTCCCAATATCTAATCTAAACCTACTTTCTTTCAATTTGCAGCCACTCCCCCTTGTCCTGTCACTCCAGGCTCTTGCCAATAGTCTTTCCTGTAGGTTCCCTCCAGGTACTGGAAGGGAATGAGGTCACAATGAGGTCATTCCAAAGCCTTCTGAGCAATATCAATTCCCTCAGCCTTTACTCATAGCTGAGGTGCTCCATCCCTCTGACCATCTTGGTGGCCTCCTCTGGACTGGCTCCAGCAAGTCCAGGTCCTCCCTGTGCTAGGGACCCCAGAGCTGGAGGCGGCTCTCACCTGAGTGGGGCAGAGGGGCAGAATCACATCCACGATGCCACGGCCTCACAGGATCATTCAGCACCACCGAATACAATAATAGAATAATTTGGGTTGGAAAAGTCCTCTCAGGTCATCGAGTCCAACCAAGCACTGCCAAGCCCACTGCTGAGCCACATCCCCAACCTGCACAAGCCCGCGGGGAACGCTGCTTAACAACAATTTGAGAAGTCCCCGAAACACTTAGCTGGAGGCTGGCATTACAGGCTTCAGCCTCAGACTGGGGAAGGTACAAACTCGTTTTCAGAAAGCCAGCAGGTGTTGCAGGCATGGGGACAGCTGAACCTGCTCAGCTGCTTGCTGCCGTGCTGTTTCCACCCTGCACTCCTGCAGGCGTCAAGCGCGGCGGAAACCCGCGGGGAAACTCAACACATCCTCCTCACTGCTGCTTTCTCACTTCCACGGCTGCTGCTTTTTCCTCCTTTCCCCCCTCGGTTCTGCAGTTATATTTATTGTTTCCATACATTATCCAAAGCAGCGTGGACTTTTTTTTTCATTAACAGAAATGCTCCTGTTTCCTTCGCGCCCCTGGGTGAACCCTGCGAATTATGAGTTCAAGTATTTTGGCAGGTTGGTAAGCAACACTAGCGAGTCACAGAAATGTGCTGGTCTGGTCCTAGGTGCTTCTGCCACTGGGGATTCTCCTTTAGCATCCATCAAGGTTTGAGTACATCTAGGCACATGCATATTTATCCACCCAGCAGTGTTTTAGCCAGGAACACTCAAGGGATCTGTGTGCTCGTTCAACACTAACATCTCTGAGATGCAAAGCCCCTGGGTAATCCCTGCGGTGAGACAGAGGATGCCACAGGCTTCATGAAAAGAAAAACCCAGAATGCAGAACTATTTATTTCCACCTCCTTTCCTCGGGCAATAGCACTCTTGATGCAACTGGGCTGCTGGTACAGGATGCAGGCTCAGGCCTGGAGCTGGCACTGGGGTAGGTGTCTCGAGCAGACAGCTGCAGCCCAGGGAGCCCAGCCGCCCTCGAGAGGAAAACAAAATCTGTCTCATGCTGTTAAGCTGCCTGCAAAGCATGTGAATATTTCCCCTGGGTAAGGCAACCTGGGCTGCTCATCGAGGCCTCCAGGGTCTGCATGGAGGGGCTGGGGGTGTCAGGGAGGCTGGGGCTGGTTCGCATCCAGGTCCTGTCGTGGCAGAGGGAGATGGCAGCTCCTGGAGAGCCCTGGCCTCACTCACTGGCAGATTTTGCAGCTGAGGAAGATCTGCCTGTTGTAATCAGCTGGGCTGGGGGATGGAGTCAGCTGTCTCAGCCACTTCGTCCTGATTAGACCCCCTGCAACCTCTCCTCCTGCACTGGGGAGGCAGATAAACCCCCTCAATCCAAGCACCAGGAGAGCCTGCCAGGCTTTTAATAGCCCAGGAGCCTGCAGCTCACTTCCCTGGATGTGCATTGAAATTCCCCTCAGAGCCAGCAGCGTGGTGGGAAGTTTGCCTTGGTCCTGACAGCGTGCAGTGAGTAGAGGCCAAAATCATGGAAGCAGCTCCAGCTTCATGTGGCACATGGAGAAGGACACCACGGGGGACTCACGCTGCGTCTACAAACAAGCTCCTAATTGCCTGATGCCATCAGACACGTGTAATCCCTTCCAAATTGTTTGTGAATATACCCTTAGAAATGAGTGAAATTCACTTGCTGATAGGAAACGAGGTGTGACCGTCACAGAACAATAGAATGGCCTGGGTTGGAAGGGACCCAAAAGATCACCTAGTTTCAATCCCCCTACCATGGAAAATAAAAAAAAATTAAATAAATGACCCCCCAGACCAAATTCATGGTATTGAGCTGCATAAAGTGTGAGTGGTCTGGCAGAGGGAGATACTGTGCTGGTCTCACTCCTGTTACAGGACAGCTGACTGCAGGGTGAGATTGGGGCAGGGAGGATGAAAGAAGAAGAGGAAAGAATTTAAGAAAAATCTATCAGGCAGGAAGGAATCTGTCTCACTTTCAGTGCCTTTGCCAGCAGCTTTCTCATTTCATCTGGGGAAACTGAGAATCACACAACTCAGTCAAGGCTGAAAGATCATTGGGTCCGGCCATTAACCCAGCACCACCAAAATCACTCTTTAATCATATCCAAGCACCACATCCAGACCCTTCTCAAACACTTCCAGAGATGGTGATAGTACCACCTTCCTAAGCAACTTACTCCAATGCCTGACCACTCTAGCAGTGAAAAAAGAAATCTAATATCCAGTCTGAACCTCCTCTGGCACAACTTGAGGCTGTTTTCCTTGTCCTGTCCCTGTTCCCTGGGAACAGAGCCCGACCCCCCCAGCTGTCCCCTCCTGTCAGGGAGCTGTGCAGAGCCACAAGGTCCCCCCTGAGCCTCCTTTGCTCCAGGCTGAGCCCCTTTCCCAGCTCCCTCGGCCACTCTTCATAGGACTTGTTTTTTAGACAGCTGACCACCTTTGCTGCTCTTCTGGGGCAAGATGCAAGATGTCAAAAACCATGCTAAAAATTATGTGCTGCCAGCTCCAATCCATCCCAGGGCACAGCCTGCCACCCCACGTGTCTAGTGCCAGGGAAATGGTAAAGGACCTCAGCACCTGTGGCTGGGACATGCAAGCAGTGGATAATGGATATTTTCATGTGCCTTATTTACTTGTTCAGGTTGGGCCATGCCAGCGATGAGTCAGGGTGAAGGGCTGGTCTGTGGTGGTTGGTGGAGCATTTTCGTGTCCTGGGTGGCAACATGGGTTTTTGGAGGTTCATCATCTCCTGCTCAAGAGTCTTTCACACTTGATGGAAAAGTGCTGCAAAGGAGTTCAGGGGGAAGGGGCTGAGCAGGGCTCCCCACTGCTGATTAATGGTTTGGTGGTCACAGCCCTCTTTGCACTGTGCCTCTGTGCAGGCACAGCACAGCACAGCACAGATGAGCTCTTCCCAAAAAAACCTCATAAACACAGACCTCAGAGACTGCACAGTGCCCCTGCCTGCTTGTACAAGCCCCAGTCAGCATCCTCTCACACTAATGAAGCCTCTCATTAATTGCTGAGTGACACGAGCTGGCGTGGCTGGAGGGTCCCTAGCACAGAGCACAGCATCTCCTCTCCTGCACACCACGCGGGGAGACCACGTGCAGCCTTAATAAACTGAAAAAAACAAGTGAGGTGGGATTCCTACCAGGGCCTAAGTTCACTGTTCAACAAAATCAAAACCCAGCACATGGTGTGATTCTTAGGGTTGTTCAACGCAGGGCTTGGAGCTGAACTCAGTGATCCTTATGGGTCCCTTCCAACTCAGGATAATCTGATTTTGTGATTTACAGCTGGCAGTGACCAGCATTAATCAGCATATTTACAGAAAATCACAGATAGTTAAGGGTTGGAAGGGACATAAAGATCATCTAGTCCCAGCCCCCCACCTCTATTTACATCAAGACTGAAGAGGTGCTGAGTGCTGGGGATGGGAACCAGCAAGAATGAGGGATGGGATTCAGCCAGGCAGCCTGGACCCATCACACGAGGGAGACAGCTGTTTATACAGCACTGGATGAGAGTTTTTTTTCCTGCAGCTCTTTCCCACTAGCTTCAGGGGGGAAAAAAAGTTTTGTTGAAGATGATGTTTCACAGCAACGTGTTGAATTCAGCAATATTTTCCAAGGAGGAAGGAGAAACACTTCAGCAGCGTTGCTACACTTAAAGCTGTCTTTTTTGCTTTTATACTTCTCACTACGTTTTAATTATAGCTTTATTCTCAGCGTTGAATTCGAGGGTGTATTTGAGATTTTTGGATCATCACATTAAAAAAAAAAAAAAAAAAGAAAGAAAAGAAAAAGAAAAGCCGAATTTCACGGGGAGAAAATGTTTTCTGGGATTTGGTGGTCCCAGTTTCACCCCTCCCCTCCCAAGCTTTGGCATGCCTGGAGGGATGGATGGTCCCAACAGCCTGGCATGACGTTTCTCACCCAGCCCAGCTCTTCCTCCCCAAGCTGCCCTGTGTCTCCTGGGTTTGGGCCCAGCCCAAAAGGCCCTGGAGGCATTGTGGCTTTGGAGAGGTTGCAAAGCCACTCTGAGACTTTTTTAAAATGTTTCTCCTTTCTGTTCCGTCTGAAGGTGTCGAGGAAGGAGAGGCTGACACGACTTGACCACGACTCCCATGCTACAAGCAGGAATCACACTGCAGGTCTCAAAGGCATTTTTGGGATGCAGGGCTTATGCCTGAGCAAAATTCCAGCAGTTCCAAGGGCAGAGAGGGTTTGAACTTTAAGGCAACTCTTGGGGCTTTGCCCATCAGCCCAACTCTATGTCCTCCCCTCCCCACCATTCCATCCAGCTCCTGTGTGCAACCCAAGCCTCTTCTGCATTGCTCCACACTGGAAAATGCAAAAAAATTGGAATACTCCCCTCTTATGGGAAGACATCTGGGCTCAAAGGCTCTTCTCCAGGGTCTGGCCTGCTATCTCAAATTTAAAAAAAAAAAAGTGTTGAAAAGGAAGTTGGAGTGGGTCTGGATCCCCTTTGTTCAACGAGGCAATAAAGCTCATCTTTTGTGGTTATATATTACTAGCAGGGTGTTAAATCCACGTGAATGAGTCCCCAACCTGGAAATGGGAAAACTAACCAGGGGAAGGAATTCATCCTCTACTTAAAAATAAGAAATAAAAAATCCTGGCGTGACTGCAGTCTATTGCTTGGCTCTCCCCGCAGAGAGCAATTGGGAAGCACTTGGAGCAATCCCTATCTCTACCCTTGGGAATGTAAAAACGTGCTGACTTGTGCCTTCAACTTTGACAGGCAGTGATAGGCTGCAGCCAGTTGTTTGGAAAAGGAAATTCAATACTTGTGTTTCCAATGTTTCCTTGCTTTCACAGCGTCCAAAGCCCTCCCCAGGCATTTGGAAGTGCTCAACACCTGCCTTAAAAACACTCTTAACTGCTTCTAATGACTGGCCAGGGAGGTTTGCAGCAGCTCCCTCCTACCAGTAATGATATGCAGGACATCCAGAAACAGGCAAAAAGCCAAAACCTTGGGGGGAAAAAAAGAAACCCAGCCAGACATTGCAAGGACCTGGCAGGGTCTCGGGGGCTGCGCTGCATTGTTCATGGAGCCTCTTAATTCTGTGACAGCCCCAACCAAAACCCTCCACCCAACTGCTGCCAAATTTTAGGGGTCTGAACTCCACATGGAGCTTTAACCCTTTTCCAGAGACAAAGCCAGTGGGCAGAGACAATGCCCTCGGCTGACTCTGCTCCGTGTTGGAGCAAAAGGCTTTGTGATCGCCCCTGGTCTCACACCTGCACATGCTGAGCCCCAGCCCAGGACACACCACGGGCTCAAACAGGATCTGTGGTATGGCCATGCCCCACAGGCATTCAGGATCCAGGGATTATCCACAGCCCTGCCAGCCACAGCTCCCCAACCCCTGACAGCCTCAACATCCCCTCCCTCTGCAGCAGCTTCTGGGTGAGGACCAGTGGTGTTGGTCCTGGCCCTTTCCTCTCCCACACGTGTTATGTCCCCCCAGGAGGCATTTCCAGTGAAGGTTTGCCATCCTGCTCTCCCACTGTCAGCCAAGAGTGGAAAGATGCCTTTTTTTGGAAGGCATTGTTTGCCTGACCTGCTTTAAACCTCCCCTCTAGGGAGAGATTGGAACAGACTCTGAAACCTATCCTGAAAACACAGAGGAGGCTGCTTTGGGTGGGTTATTCTGCATCAATCCCCGTCCGTCTCTATTTTGCATGCATTAATTCCCCACCCACACACCCGTTGTTTTAAATGGGACTGTAATAACCAGCTGGGTTTTCCTGAAGGATTTATTTATCTTCATCTTAAGCCCAGGGGTGGGAGATTCCCATCCATCATGTCCACAGAGCTGCAGAGTGAGTGGCAGTGGTTGGGGAGGGCAGGTTTGGGGAGCGTTTCAGCATTTCTAGGAACAGCATGCCAGTTTGGATGTTTTGCAGCCCAGCCTTTTTTCTTTGCTGGCTCTCTGGCAAATCAGCCCCAAAGCCAGAACATTTTGGCAGGGAGCCAGGACATGGGACATCCCCTTGCAAAGGGATTGGTCGATCATGGCATGTTGCAGGTCACCCTCTGGATTTTGTCTTAAATCCTGTAATCCCATATCAGGTAGGATGCAAAGGATTTACCAGCCTGCATAAGACCCTCAGAATGCCAGGAGGGCAACTCATGCAGTACCTGACACTGAGGGAAGACAATATAACATACAGCCCCTCCTTGAGTTTTTTACAGATGGTTCAGAAGCCACACCAAAAAATGTCCCTCCTCAGCCCAGAAGGCAGTAAAAGTTCAGCAGCTGGTCCTGCTTTCAAGTGACATTACTCAGAATACAGGAGCATCTTACAACTGCTAAGGTACAAAAAATTAGGATTATCTCTTAGGAGAGAGCAGACGTGCTCCTAGGAGGTGGGTGTGTTGGATACAGTGCCAGAACAATATTAACAAATCCCCTGCAAAGCACTCTAAGTTCCCATCCTGAGCCCAAGAGCTCTGCCCCACAGTCAAAGCGGAGCCCTCAGCATGAGGGATTGATTGCACCTGTGGAGCTCCTGCAAGTTCCCAGTCCCCAATGGATGTCTTCATTTAATCAGCCTAAAGGATTTTGGAGTTCAGACCACCAGTGTGTGCTGGTTTGAGGCCCCTGCTTGTACCCCCAGTAGCAGGGCAGCATCTGGGGTCAGGGTCCATCCCGAGGACCAGGGCTGGAGAGGAGCTGTGTGAGGTGCAGTGGATGCTGGCAGCGAGCTGGCACAGCTCAGCAGTTCTTTACACTGAACTGACTTGAACTCAGGTTTGGGAAAACCCCAGCTACTGTGAGCCCTGCCACGCTGTGTCCTGGCAATTCCCCCTTTATGCTCGGTGAATAAGAAGTCTGTAGCTAAAAAATCAAAGATCCCGGAAGCCTGTTCCCTATTAAATTTAATATCCCGAACTTTATAGGTACATGTCACTCCAGGAGAGACAGAGCTGTGTTTTAAGTACAAGGGAAATGTCAGTTCCTTGATGTGGAAATAGCTCTTACTTTACATTTCTGCATGAGGTCCTGGCATGAGTTAGTCCTGCTAAGCCCTCCTGTAGTAACATGTATAGGAAAACTTTAACCACACAGCGAAAGATGTGTATTTTATACAGCTAAATGTAAAGTCATCCATCCAAAAAAAAACCCGTACAGGTGCTATTTGCAGGTGTCAGGCTATCCAAGGGAAAGTGAATTTTGGTAATCAGCAAACCATGAGCTCCCTGAGTCCCAGCAGCATCTGAAGGCACAAATGTTTGCTATATAAAAAGCAGGAGGTGGGGCTCCTTGGGAGCAATAAGCACCTCAGATTGATGCCAAAGCTGGGAAGGAGGCTTGGAGAGGAGCCCAAGCATTCACCATGGAGGGAGGCACTGCAGGAGACCTGTGATTCCACATCAGAATGAGCAAAGGTAAGACCATGGTTGAGCAGAGCCTAAAATGCTGCCACACGTGAGCTGGGCAGGATGAGGTTTATCCTCGTCAGGCAGGCAATGAGCCTGACAAAACCCAGCCAGGGCTGGCCTGCAGCAGGCACAGCCTGAAAACACTGGGCATCACATGCCCACAGCCAAAATGCCTTCCTCAGCACCAGAGCTAGATGGTTTCCTAAGGACATCCCCTCACTTGCACAGGAATTAATTCTGGGGTGTGGGATGGAGAAAGTGACAACAGCTGTCCCTTCCAGCATGGAAACCCACTCGCCTGTGGGTATTTTCCCCTCCCTCTGAAGCCAGAGGAGACTGATAGCAAGGGATTCGTTTTTCCACCACAATGGGAAGAGGAATTAATGTTCCTGCTCATTCCATCATAGAATCACAGAACAGCCTGAGCTGGAAGGGACCTACAGGGAACATCAGTTCCTGGCCCTGCACAGACCCCCCAACAACCCCACCCTGGGCATCCCTGGCAGCGCTGCCCAAACGCTCCTGGAGCTCTGGCAGCCTCGGGGCCGGGACCATTCCCTGGGGAGCCTGGGCAGTGCCCAGCACCCTCTGGGGGAAGAACCTTCTCCTGACACCCAACCTGACCCTCCCTGGCACAGCTCCAGCAGTTCCCTCAGGTGTTACCACAAATTAGTTCCTATTTATTCCATCAAGAATATCCCACTGGGCTGCAGATAACCCCACAGGATGCTGCAGAGACAGCTCCATGTCACAGGCAGCATCTCATTTCCCTACAACCAGCTTTGGATCTGGCCTCCCTGAGAGAGTTAGGACTAAGTCAAAGTTTCCGTCATCAACCTCACTTTTGAGGGGCTCATAACTTTTAACATTTGTGCTCTCACAGTGCCAAAACTTGGCGCAGAAACACATGGCCCAGATGCAGTTTTATTTGGTAATAAATAGCTTAAATCTCATAAGCTACTTTTCATTTTGGCTTAAACGTGTAAAATGGGAAAAGAAAAATGTGTGGGATTTTTTTTTTCCTACCTTCCAATAATTTTGGAAAAGCAGATTATACTGAGTAATGGCAGGATTTTTTTTTTTTTTTCCAGATGCAGACAGCCAACAGTGCCATCTCTCAAACCTTTTTGCCTTTTTCACATCCACCTTTTAACAGGATCAATCACAGCACCATCACCGCAGCCCCAGCGTTCCAAGGGTGCCTCGGATTATTTGATTTTCGGCCTGATGTTCTGGGAGAGTTAAAACACAGCAAATTTCCACAAGCCCTTTAACCAGTGATGGTAATACTGTAAGGATGTATTGCTGTTATAGCTGTGCCTCTGCAACCTCCCATTCCTCTGGAGTTCAGCAATTATTGCATCCCAGTGCTCTCTGCCCAGCCCTCGGGTGAGGACTGCTTCTCGTCAGCAAGCCGCCAGGATTTCAGCGCTTTCAGATTTTCTCCAAACTCATACTTTGCTCTACCTACTCCAGCTACTTCCCAAGTGGCCAAAAGCCAAGGAAACGCCCCAAACCCCCAGCCCCAAGACTTGGCTGCCCTTCAAAAGTCTGCCTCAGCTGGAGCAGAGAGAAATAGTGATTTTGCTCATATGGTCAGCTCCAGTCGGCGGAGGTTCTCCAGTGGGACACTGGGCCACTGTCCAGATGGTGCCGTTGCCGAGTGATTTGTTATCTGCAGGGCTGGGATTTTTTTGCAGAAGGCAGTGGGGGGGTTCAGGGAGTGGGAATGTTGCACTGGTATTGGGGAGCTGGGCTGATAAAGGATTAGGGACTTGCAACATAGCCCGGGGAGTAATCTGCAGATTTTGTAGAAATCCCAGAATGATTTGGGTTGCAAGGGACACTTAAAGACCATCTCATTCCAACTTCACTGCCATGGACACCTTCCACTATCCCAGGTTCCTCCAAGTGCTGTTCAACCTGGCTTTGGACACTTCCAGGAAAGGGGCAGCCACAGCTGCTCTGGGAAACCTGTGCCAGGGTCTCACCACCCTCACAGCCAAGAATTTCTTCCTAATATCCAACCTAAATCTCTCTTCTTTTAGTTTAAAACCTTTCTCCCTTGCCCTGCCACTATCTGCCCATGTAAAAAGTCCTTCTGCCTCTTTAATATAAGCACCCTTTTGGGTACTGAAAGGCTGCAATGAGGTCTCCCCACAGCCTTTTCTTCTCCATGCTGAGCGATCCCTTCCTATGGGTGCAGATCCCCTCGTCCCCTCAGACCCACATCCATCCCCCTTTGCTGGGAAGGAGGATTGAAGGCAACACTACGTGACTGGAAAGGTTCCCCCCCCAAACAGCTTCCCACCAAATTCTCCATCTCAGTGCCCAGCTTGCAACCCGACAGGATGGACAGAGCCTCCCCGTGCACCCATCGCACGGCTCAGCCTCCCCAGATCCCAGCACATCCAGCGAAGACTTGCCTCCAAGAGAGGCACAGGGAATTTTCTGCCTGGAAGAGAGGCAGGCAGCTCGTGCTGCAGAGCCCACCCCTTGTCCCAGCAGGACCCAGCCTGCTGTCAGCCCTGCGTACACGTAGTCTCCAGGAGGAGCAGGATGGCTCACATATGGTATGGATTCACACAGGATCAAGCTGACTCACTGGATGGGGGAGTGGTGGATCGGAAGTAAACCCCCAAATATACAGGTACGCTTTGGGCCATGTGTCCCCCGAAATACCAGCCATGAGCCACGTTACAAAGCACGTAGGAGTAGAAGTCACTCGTGTGAAAAGGCTCTGCCAGGGCACAGCAACCACGCCCAAGGAAGAAGAGTCAGCCTGCTGCATTTTTTGGGAGAAGATGTAGGTGGATGAAATGCAGCCCTGCATCCTTACAGCAGCCTAGAGATCTTAGAGTGCCTTCCAGTGCCTAAAGGTGCTCCAGGAGAGCTGGAGAGGGGCTGTGGACAAGGTATGGAGGGACAGGACACAGGGAATGGTTAAAGCTGAAAGATGGTAGATGTAGGGTAGATATTAGAAAGAAACTCTTGAGTGTGAGGGTGGGCAGGCCCTGGCCCAGGGTGCCCAGAGCAGCTGTGGCTGCCCCTGGATCCCTGGCAGTGTCCAAGGCCAGGCTGGACGGGGCTTGGAGCAACCTGGGACAGTGGAAGGTGTCCCTGCCCACAGCAGGGGGTGGGATGTGATGATCTTGAAGGTCCCTTCCGACCCAAACCATTCTGGGATTCTGTGATCCAAAGCTACCTCCACCCACAGCAAGGCCTTCCCACCCCTCTTTCACATGAGACATAACCCAGATCCCGCAGCTGGGTTTTTGGAGGAAGCACCAGGCATGCTCCATGGTTGGGAAGCATTTGCTTAACGCCAGGCTCGTGCCAGGAATGTCTGTGCAGATTCATGCAGGCTGGCTTCAGTCTCTCTGCAGGAAAGACACAGCGGTGGGTCTGAGCTCCCTCCGCTTGCCATCAATGAATGCCTTTTATTTTTTATTTTAAAATTAAAGTCAGTCTAGTAATTGAACTAGTCTGAGGAAGCAGACTCAGCCACCTCAAACAGAAAAGCTGCTGCAGAGCCAAAAGTCCTATTCATGTGTACATATAAGGCACAGGGACTAACAACAAATCCAGAATGAACCAAGCTGGGTGACAAGGGAGAGACACACGCAAACCACAACCCCCTGGTTTCATGAGGAATGAGCAGGTGAGGAGGACAGGGACCCTGTCAGCAAAGTCTGCTCTCTCCTTTAAACAAAATGTGACTTCCAGAAGTCTGCTCTCCATAAAATCAGATCAGGCAGAGCTAAACTGAGCATCACGGGGTGGAAAACTGGTGTGGGTCCAGCATCCTCTCACCACACCACCCCCTTGGCTGGGCACGATGGGCACCTCGTGGGATGGAGAGCACTGGGGAGCTGGGGAAGCTGCTAGGAGAAGCACCAGCACACAAGCCAAACCAGGTCATCTCAATTCACCTTGAGGCAGGGTTGCCAATGCAATGGCAGATGAGTGTATCTCCCTTTACCATTTCCTTCCAAAGAACTGCCTCCTCCCACTGCGCACCCTTCCAGGACCTGAGCTGACCTCCCACTGTGATTTTTAGCATTCCTGACAGTGGTTTAGCTGAGCCTGCTCAGACAGAAACATTTTTGCTCTCTCACGTGGATGTTGTTTCTATTACCTTGGAAACCTACACGCTGCCATCCAGCACAACCAGAAGGCACAGCAGGTTACAGGGGGGCTACACAGCCCTCAGCCCTGCTGGACCAGCAAACCCCCTTGCTATGTTCCATTAGCAGCACCAGGTTGCCACCATTATCTTGTTTTCCAAAGCCAGCCTTGCTGTTGAGAAATAAAATTGACATTCAGAAATAATTTGACTCTGAGGGCTGCAGGCAGTGCTCTTAACAGAGACAACAAAATAAGCGGGTTTTGGTTAAAGGGTGAAGAATAACCTGTAAATTGTTGTTTAAGGGGCTGGTTAAGTGCCCCATAAATACAAATAGTGGCAATGACTGCAGCCCCTGAGCTGTCACAGAGGAGGAAGGTGGGATGCTGTGGCATTTCTGCACCCTGGGCACCAGGCACTTTTTAACTTAACTAATGCATCCATCCTCAAGTTTTCAGGACTAATCACTACCCACCACATATCAGAGGATATTCCTCTCATGCCAGTGGGTAAATTCATGTTAGCAGGGTTTCTCATGTGGGCTTTTAGTGGGTTTAATAGGTGTGAGGTTCAGCTGCTCCACAAACTCCTGGTCTTGGCTCTCTGGAGTTCATGGGAGACCCAGTGTAAGGCACCAGAAATTGGACTGGGGGGGATGAATGAAGTTGGACCATCCACCCATGACAGAGCCAAGGGCTTTGGCAGCTGATTAGAGCAATGCTATTAGGAGAAGGTTGGTGGCCTTGGGGAGAAGCCTGCAGCCCTGTAGAGCTCTTTCCACGAGCACCTGACCCCCGGATGCTTTGACACTGCTTTTCCCAGATGAAATTCCTGCCTGGCACAGCTCCTGCACTGACAACTTTGATATCAGATGAAGCCTTTAAAAGACCAGATTTTTCAAACAAATGCAGGATGCGTTGATCTGCCTAACAGAGAGATGTCCCTTGCTGTCCCCAGGAGCCGGGGCTGGAGACTGGCAGACGGACAACGCTCTGTTTCACAGCTGCTGATTAAACTGCCATGACAATGCTCGGCACAACGCCAGATTAATTAGCACTAGCCACATGATCTACGAGTCCCTTTTGGCTTTAAAGGGAAAAAAAAAAAAAAATCTAAGGATTTTCCAAACTCATTTTCACACACCTCAGCAAAGGCCTGACGCTTTCCCTTGAATTTTCTGCTCCTGAATTTGTGTCTCTCTTTCACAAGGGCTTGTGCCATTTTTGGATGCTGTGAGCCAGGACGTGTGGCAGGAGGAACTCAGAGCCCGTGTAGCTCTTGGCCTTTCAGAGAGGATGGACTAATCTTTGGCTGATATTTAGCAGAGGCTTGCAGCTCCACACGCAACCTCCAGCTTGATACTGTTGTGACCTTTCAGCTTCGTTTGCGAGACCATCTGAAATTTGTTTGATTTCGCTTCCTCTGCAGGGCCTTCAAGCAGGCTTTTCATGCCATGGTGAACCACAGCACACACAAATTAGCTGCCTCTCTGCTTAAATGGCACGGAGGGAGGGTGGCAAAGTGCAGTGAGAACCAGGGCTGGTGACTGCACCCCGTTTTACAGAGGGGATTGGGCAGATGGCAGAGCTGTCCTGGTCAGCCGAACCAGAGGGTGGTGGATGCAGGGCCAGATTCCCCTCTCTGCATTGTCTCCCATGGAGAGATGTCTGTACAAGGGCTGGTTGCTGTCATGCTTTTCCCTTCCCACTCCCTCTTGGTGATGCTTTGAGAACCAAAGCCACTTTTCCCCCTTTGACCAGCCAAGGTCTCCCACAGACCTGCAGAGCATTTTCTGTTCATCCCATGTCCAAGGCCAGGTTGGATGAGGCTTTAAGTAAACTGGTCTGGTGGAAGGTGTCCCTGCCCATGGCAGGGGCTGGAACTAGATAAGCTTTAAGTTCCCTTCCAAAACCACTCTATGATTCCATGATTTTCGGATCTCACCCTCCCAGGGTTCCCATGACAGTAAGTGTGCTAGCTCTGCTAGTAACATGAACAAAAAAAGAACAGGGCTGTGTTTCTACCAGCAGCAGCCAAGAGTCAGAATCACAGGATCACAGAATCACCAGGTTGGAAGAGACCTTCAAGATCATTGAGTCCACCAACCCATGCCCCAACACCTCAACTAAACTAAACCATGGCACTGAGTGCCACATCCAATCTCTTTTTAAACATGTCCAGGGATGGTGACTCCACCACCTCCCCAGGTAGACCATTCCAATATTTTATCACTCTTTCTGTAAAAAAACTTTTTCCTAATATCCAACCTATATTTCCTTTGGCACAGCTTAAGACTGTGTCCTCTTATTCTGTCAGTGGTTGCCTGGAAAAAGAGACCAACCCCCACCCCACTACAGCCACCCTTCAGGGAGTTGCAGAGAGTGATGAGGTCCCCTCTGAGTCTCCTTTTCTCCAGGCTAAACACCCCCAGCTCCCTCAGCTGCTCCTCACAGGGCCTGTGTTCCAAGCCCCTCACCAGCCCTGTTGCCCTCCTCTGGACGTGTCCAAGTGTCTCCACGTCCTTCCTGAACTGGGGGCCCAGAACTGGACACAGCACTCGAGGTGAGGCCTCACCAGTGCCGAGTACAGGGGAAGAATGACCTCCCTGGTCCTGCTGGCCACACCATTCCTGATACCCCTGGTTTTGCCTTACATGCACTGTTTTTTCCCAACAGTAGGCAATTTTCTGCCCTGCAAGCCATGGACACATGGCCAGGAGTGGGGAAGGTACATCCTGGAGGGCACCAGCTCAGCCCCTGGGAGGTGGGCAGTACATTTACAGGCTGTGAGACAGCTCAGCATTTATCTGTGTATCTCACTCCTGCTTCTTATGGAGACATTTCCTTCCCAAAGGACCTACTGCAGTGTCATGGCCCTAGATTTCAGGAGCCATTTAGGAAATTGTAGTTGGATCTTTTACAGAGTCATAGAATTGTTTAGGTTGGAAACGACCTCTAGTCATCGAGTCCAATCGTTCCCCCAGCACTGCCAAGCCCACCACTAAGCCATGTCCCCAAGTGCCACATCCACGTGTTTTTTGCACACTTTCAAGGGATGGTGACTCCAGCACTGCACCACTTCCCTGAGCAGCCTTATCAGAGAAGGATTTTTTCCCTAATATCCAAATAGAATACCAGGAATATTTTATCTGGCACCGTGCCAGCCCAGAGCTTCCTTCCTCCTGACCCCGGAGAGACACCTTCATCTGTTCCAGACTGACGAGCCAAACAGCTGGGATGGCTCATTCTCCAGATATATTTTTTTCTTATGTTGAGAACTGTTCTCTCTGCCTGTCCTGCTGCTCCAAGGGGCAAAAGAGGCTCAGGGGGAGAGGGGAACAGCCAACAAACCTGGCTGTGGGCCACTGGACACCTACTCATACCTGTTCTCTTTGCCACTCGTGGGGCATAAACTTGTCAGTGCCAGGTCCCAGGTGAAGCCCAAAGCCCTGAGCCAAAGGCAGAGCTTTGCATGTCTTGAAAATCCCGCAGGAGGGGAAGAAAACATCCTCCACCCAGCCTGGCTTGTGAGCCAGAGGCACAGATGTTCCCAGCTGTGGACAGCCTCACCAAGACAGCATCCCAAATCAAAGCCAGGTGTGTCATGGACAATGCACCTGCTGCCTGCAGGCCCAAGGGGAGCAAAGCCTGCAACCAAGGATGAGGGGTGACACATGGATTTGCAGCAGGTGACAACCCCAAGGCCACATGGGGACCACAGGGAAGGTCCCCATGAGAGGATGGGGGCATCAGGAGAGGTCCCTGTGGGTGAGGGCCTTGGGGGTACAGACCCTGTGAATCTCAGTGAAGCAAACACACCAGGAGGGTGACACTGATGGTTATGAGGCTAGAGATAGACACACAGAACCCTTTAGGTTGGAGAAGCCCTCTGAGAGCATCCAGTCCAACCATTCCCCAGCACTGCCAAGGCCACCACTGCCCCATGTCCCCAGGTGCCACATCCACACAGCTTTTAAACCCCTCCAGGGATGGGGACTCCAACACTGCCCTGGGCAGCTGGGACAGGGCTGGACAGCCTTTTCCATGGAGGGATTTTCTCTGATGTCCACCCTGCCCCTCCCCTGGCCCAGCCTGAGGCTGTTCCCTCTCCTCCTGTCCCTGTTCCCTGCCAGCAGAGCCCGTCCCCCCCCGGCTGTCCCCTCCTGTCCGGGAGCTGTGCAGAGCCACAAGGTCCCCCCTGAGCCTCCTTTGCTCCAGGCTGAGCCCCTTTCCCAGCTCCCTCAGCCGCTCCTGGGGCTCCAGCCCCTTCCCCAGCTCCGTTCCCTGCCCTGGACACGCTCCAGCCCCTCAATGTCTCTCCTGTCCTGAGGGGCCCATCTGAGTGGGGCCAAGAGCATCTCAAAATTTCCCACCAGTGCAGGACAAACAAACTGCACCCCACTCCTCCCTGCAGCACACAAGATCCTACCAGGAACCTGTACATCTGCCAAATGGAAAGAAAAATACACTTTTTTTTTCTGTTCCACATGTGACCTCTAGGCCCCAAGGATTTTCACTAATTACCAAATTTAATTTATTTTGCTGTCTTCTCGGTGCTAAAGCTTTGCATTGCTGGGCCTGTATTGTTTCTGTTGCAGCCTGCTGGTGTCCACAGAAATTTCAAATTAAATATCAGGCACACATTAAGGTCAGGCAGCTCAATTCCATTAGCAGGCAGCCAGGCTCAGCCTCTCTGTAATGAATGCTGCTCTCGCCTCCTAATGATAGCAGCAGAGGAACTGGGCAGTGCTAGCCTGTGGTGATTGGCACCCCACTGACACTGGGGACCACTAAATTGATTTTAAAAGTCCATTCATCTTCTGCAAATCATGGCTTAAGTCTTCCTGACCTGTGACAAATCTTCATGAGCTGCAATTTGAAAGATAGAGCCAAGAGGAAAGGGAGGAAAAAAAAATGTACAAAAAACCCTACAAAAAATTCCCAAGAGCAAGAAACAGATTTTAGCTGGGCTGTTCTGCCTCAGTTCTGAGCCCTCTCCCCCAGGTATGCATTCTGCACTCACTTTGTGAGCAAGGTTAAAGGTTTTTTATCCCACTGCCCACCTCAAAGAGGACTCAGAGGATCCAGAGATGCTACAAGAGCCTCCCTGTTGATGGATTTACAGGCACTGGAAGAGTCATGGGCAACAGAGGTCTCCTCCCCATCACCATCCTGCCACCTTCCTGACCCACTGCAGCACGGCCCCTGCCATCCTTGGGCAAAGGAGACCTGCAAACACATCATAAAATGTTTTTTCCTATACCTTTTAGCACAACAAACTCCAACCCAAGGGTGCAGCCAGCTCATGTCTATACCAGACCAGTCCAGGCTGCAGCTTCTATGGATCTGTATCTCAGAGGGCGGGGTGGCCCTGGCACAGGTTGTCCAGGGAAGCTGTGGCTGTCCCATCCCTGGAAGTGTCCAAGGCCAGGGTTTGGATCATCCTGGGAGAGTGGAAGTTGTGTGTGCAACACCATTGTTTCAGAGACACTTTGAAAATGCCCTTGGGGTGAAGAAAAGGACATGGGGAGGAGGGTAAAATAGGACTTTAGGGCACTACCACAGCACCAGGAGCCTCAGTTTTTCGCTGTAGAGTAGTCATGTCGTTGTTGCTGAGCCATTTGGGAGGTCTGTAATAGCTCTTTTACTCTGTAGAATTCACCCTTCCTGAAGGAAAACATTTATTCCACTCAAATACAAATAACAGCTAAATAGAGGCCGATCAGTTTAATAGCGCAGTTATGCCTATTAAAGCGACTGTAAAACCAACATCAAGGCATTTCACATTAATTCCCTCTCAGTGACTCCAGATCTGATTCACTTTGACAAATCCCCTGCTATGGAGCAGTGGCCACAAATCTCCACAGCCCTGTGTCAGGCGGCATTGAAAGAAAGCTGCTGCTGTACTCAAAAAATTTTGTCAAGATCTATCGGGGAAAGAAAACCTGTTGATCAGAGCAGCCAGACAAGGAAGTCCTATAGGTAATGCCAGCAGATGGGTTTTCCCCCAGATCAGTATTTGTAATCATTATTAAGCAGTATTTAAGCAGCATTTTCATAGAAGAGAAGGGGTGTGAGTCACTCTTCCCACTGCTGTAGTGAGTGACCTTGGGAAAGTGCATTATTTAACCAAATAATGTTAGAGCTATTATTTAAAAAATAATATTTATTCATGTCTATGGATTAAGAAAAAATGGAGGTTTTCATCTTTCATCCAAAAATCTCAGCTTTGTCAGCTTTCTGTTGCATTTCCAAATCTGTTTCCTGAAGAGAGCAGACATCCGATCAAGTTTTTATGGATCAAGTTTTTATGGAAATGTAGTACATTTCCTTAAGAGTGACCACACAAAGGAGGGTACAAAACAGAAATATCCCCTTCTCCACCCACATTTGCCCATGAATTTTACCTACAGAGGAACAGAATCCTCTGCACTTTTTCCTGTTTCCTGAATTTTACATGCAGTGGCCTGCAAGACAGTCCCTGGTGCATTGTACAGATGGAGAAATGAAGGTGGGAGGTCAAAACAGGGACACCTCCCACTGTCCCAGGCTGCTCCCAGCCCCAATGTCCAGCCTGGCCTTGGACACTGCCAGGGATCCAGGGGCAGCCACAGCTGCTCTGGGCACCCTGGGCCAGGGCCTGCCCACCCTCAGCATAAAAAAGTTTCTTCCTAAAAATGTTCTTCCTACTCAGCACCTCAAGGGACAGCTGGGACAGATCAAAAATAATGAAAATGATCCTAGATTTTCTACTTATACTGTCAGTTCACTATGTAACTGGACCTTTAGAGAGAGCAGAAGAAGATCACAGTGGGGTTTTTTTTCTCCAGTGCTAACTGCTGAACTCCAGAGAAGACTTCTGCCTGGGTGGAAATAATAGAGCACAAATAACACTATCCCATGTGCTATCCACTGGATGGGGGTTCTGGCAGATATCAAGTGGAGGAGAGAGAAGCAGCAATTACAAAGCAGGATTTCAGATTTAACCCAGCTCTGGGGGAGAAAAAGACTAACATATGTTCAAGACACAAAACCTGTTGACTCCTCAGAACTCTCAGTTACATACAAAAAGGAATTAAGAGTCAGGACCCCAACTTCTTGGTGATGTTAATTAAAGGCTGGAGCCTCTAGAACCTCAGATGAGCCACACATTGCATTTCTAAAATTCTTCTGGTCTTTGGAGAATGATGGACTACAGACCAGCTAATCCTGCTCCTCCATTTAGAAGAAGCATTTTGACCAAGAAAATCAACTCGAGCCCCCAGTTAGGAGGTCTGGGCTGGCACAGAAATTGTCCAACATTTGGCAGGTCTGAAAACATTGAGCCCTGAAGAGGTGTCTGCAGGCTCTCCTCAAGCCCTGAATACCCTCACACAGGAAGCTGGTGGGGAAAATCCTAGTTTCTGACTTTTTTGTCCATTCAGAATGGGAGCAAATGGCCCCAGGTTGTGCCAGGGAGGTTTAAATTGGATATTAAGAAAAGATTTCTTTGCGGAAAGAAATTTTCAGGTCAAACCTCACCTGCCCAGGGCAGTGGTGGAGTCCTGGTCCCTGCGGTGGTTTAAAAAGCCCTGCAGATGTGGCACTTGGGGACATGGGCCAGTGGGGGCCTTGGCAGTGCTGGGGGCATGGCTGGACTCCATGATCTTGGAGGATTTTTCCAACTTTGGAGATTCCACAATGCTATGATTTTGCAGTGGGATCACCCCTACTTTTTACAGCAACAACAAAAGCTGTGGGGATGGCAAACCTCCTCTGGGACCCCTGAGTTCAGACATGCTCCTGAATGCCCCATTTTCTCAATATCACAGGGTGGCTCGTTCAGAAAGGTGCCCTGCCCTGCAGAGAAGCTCACCAGGCTGGACAAAAGTCTCCTTTCCTCTCAATATTGCAGGGACCAGCCAACAACCAGCTCCACCCTCAGCCTGGAGGTGGAGACCCAGAGTTCTCCTGACCATCACTTTCTTGTCCATCACCTCTTGCCCTAAGAACCTCCTGAGCTTCTCTCTCTGTATTACCCTCCCTCCTCCACTATCACCTAGCCCTTCCACAGCAGAACTCAGCTAAACCCTCTCCCATAGATGAAAACTTGCCAAGAATTTTAAGCCCTGCTCTTTGGAGAGAGACACCTTTCTCTCCCATGGAAGGTGGTATGCACTGACAGACAGAAAAAGCAACTCCTACAGCTGATGGGCTGCACCCCACCCAGACCCAAACTCAGATGTGGGAAGAGATCCCTCACCACAGGCATTGATAGCAACAAATCACTTTTCATTGGCGTTTTGGTGCCTGAACCTTGGCAAACACTTCGCATTTCCACGATGCTGTTGTGCTCTGGGCTTTCATCCCTTTTCTTTCTTTCCTTTTTTCCCTTTTAATCTCAAAGTCTCATTATATTTGTTGGCTTTCTCAAAGCTCCAGCTCCCTGGCGTGACGCAAAGTGTGTACATCATGGCATCACTAGAAAAGGGCTTGTTCTTTAGCAGGGGAAATAAAAAAAAACCCAACAAACCAGTAGGAAGCAGGATCTGGGACTATTCATGGACTGGAGAGGAGCATTTCGGCTCAGGGGGCAGGGTGCCCACCCTGCACACCCACCTGCTCCATCAAACTTACCTCCAGCAGGCTGCACTCAAAGAGGACTCCCCAAGGGCCTCTGCAGTGGTGGCAGCTCCAAGCTGAGGTTGTTGTTGGGTGCCCTGGTAGATCCCTGCTCCCCTGCACCACCCTGCACCACGCCCTGGCACCTCTCTGATGCCCTCTGCCCCTTGTGCTGGCCTGGGTGCCATCTCCCCCTCCAGGGGATGCTGCCAGCCAGTCAGCTCTCTGCAGAGCATGCCCATCCCTGTTTCCCATTTCAATTGCAGGGCATTGGGAAGGGGCTCTTGCTGCATCCCCACCCACATCACGGGGCCAGAAATCTGTGCCCAGTTGTGCCATTGCAACAAAAAGAGGAGCTGGGGGAGAGGAGAGGCACTGGTGCTCCCTGTACAGGGGAAGAACAGCAGCCCTTTAGCACAGGTCCTTCCTGCACAGCACCCATCAAAACCACCACCACCCCCACGGAAAGCAGGGTTTTCTACAAGTGAAGCTGGAGGAGGGATGTGTGCCGAGAGCCCGCCTGGCACCACACCACGATGTTCCTTTCCCCTGGCCAAATAATGAATGCAACTGCTCTTTAAAGCTGGTTGTGAGAGAGAACTGCCCATCATCGTGTTCCCAACACTACTTATTACACCGTCCATCACAGACATCCCCCCAGATGGACAGGGCTTGCTATTCAGTCTCCTCATCTCTTCAGCCCCCACGGAGCTCTCAGGGAGCTCTGGACACGTGGAGAGCAGTGCCTTACCCTCCCCTACACCAACACACAGCAGGCCAGTGTGCTAAAGCACCTCGAGTGTTTTCAGCCACGAGGAGGATGTTGGTGCTTGGAGGAGGAATGTGAGGAAGGAGCAACTCGAGAAAACCCCTCACATCCGTGGGGGAAATCATGGAAGATACGGTAACACATGGTGGGAAGTGAGAGAGGTGAAGGTGGAGAAGTCAAGTGAAGGTAATCCAAGGGTGGTGCTGGCTAGGAGGAGGGTCAGGTTGGGTATCAGGAGAAGGTTCTTCCCCCAGAGGGTGCTGGCACTGCCCAGGCTCCCCAGGGAATGGTCCCGGCCCCGAGGCTGCCAGAGCTCCAGGAGCGTTTGGGCAGCGCTGCCAGGGATGCCCAGGGTGGGGCTGTTGGGGTGTCTGTGCAGGGCCAGGGGGTGGATTTGGTGATACCTGTGGGTCCCTTCCAGCTCAGGTGACTCCATGATTCTCTGACTATTCATCCAGCACATACCCAGGCTCGGAAAGGCATTTCCTGAAGACCAGCAGAAGTTGAGTCTCTGCAGAGAGGCAGAGGATGAGCCCGCGTCTGGCAGTGCTGAGGCTGGCCCAGGGGGAAAAGACCTCTTTCATGGCTTAGTTTCTAACATTTCTAACAAATTTCCAGTGAGAATTTCTGGGCTGTGGATCTCAGGACAAGGACAGGGGTCCCACAAGGCCTGCATGGTGCCTGAGTGTGCTGGTTTGGGCTGGGGTAGAGTTAATTCCCTTCACAGTAGCTGTTACAGGGCTGTGTTTTGGGTTTGTGCTGAGCACAGGGTCGATAACACAGAGATGTTTTTGTTATTGCTAAGCAGGGCTTGCACAGAGCCAAGGCCTTTGCTGCTTTTTGTGCGGCAAAGATAATACAAAGAGAGGGGAAGAAGGAGGAAGAGAGGGATGTTTGGAGTGATGGTGTTTGTCTTCCCAAGCCACTGTTATGTGGGAGGAGGCCCTGCTCTCTGGAGATGGCTGAACACCTGCTGGCTCATGGGAAGAAGTGAATTAATTCCTTGCTTTTGCTTTGCTTGTGTGCACGGGTTTTGCTGTCCCTATTAAACTGCCTTAATCCACTCAAAAGTTTTCCAGCTTTTACCCTTCTGATTCTCTCCCCAGTCCCACTGGTGGGGGAGTGAGTAAGGGGCTGTGAGGGGCTGGATGGGGTTAAACCTCAACAAGCCACTGCAACATACCCCAAAAACTGCTGTGAGCTTCCCAGATACTGAGGTTTGGCCCTGGATTTTGCTAAAGGGGCTCAAAATCACTTGTTGCAGGAAGAACAGAAGAGAACACCAAGCAGAAACATCTGGCTTCCCTAACAGCATCCCGAGTCCTCTCAGGAGGAACTGCCTTCTGTCCAAGGGAACATGCCTTCCTTCCCCCTGGCACACATCCTCTTTTCCTAAGCCTGTAGCTACCTCCTGGCAATATTTTCCTTCCCCAGGACACCCCTGCACCATCCAGAAGAAGCACCTGGGTGGCATCACAGCCATCTGGACCTGGCAGTACAGGACTCTTCCTGCGGGTGACCCAGGGCAAGATGATACATCCCGACCTCCGCAGTGCCCCTGTGATCCCCCGGGGCAAAACACCCAGGATTTCCACTGGCAAGGGTGTAATCACACGTGCCAGACAGGTTTTCCTGCTCAGAGCAAACAAGGCCATGGAGAAGGTGCTGTTTGTGTCTGTGGGCTGGAGGAGAATCACACAATGTCCTGAGTGGGAAGGGAACTCACAGGGACCATCGAGTCCAGCTCCTGGCCCTGCACAGACACCCCAATAGTCCCACCCTGTGCATCCCTGGGAGCAGTGTCCAAACCCTCCTGGAGCTCTGGTAGCCTTGAGAATGTGCCCATTCCCTGAGCAGCATATTCAGTGTCTAAACTCTGGAGGAAGAAACTTTTCCTGATCTCCAGCCTGATCCTGCCCTGGCACAGCTCCAGCTGTTCTCTGGGTCCTGTCCTGTCTCTGGTCACCAGAGAGGAGAGATGGGAGCTGCCCCTCTGTTTCCCTCACGAGGATGTTGAAGACCACAGTGAGGTCTCCCCTCAGTCTCCTCTTCTCCAGCTGAGCAGACCAAGTGCCCTCAGCTTCTCCTCACACAACTTCCCCCCGAGGCCCTTCACCATCCTCGTGGCCTCCTTTGGACACTCTCTAACATCTTAATGTCTTTTTTATATTGTGGCACCCAAAAGTGCCCCCAACACTCGAGGTGAGGCCCCCCCAGCCCAGAGCAGAGCAGCAGTGACTGGGGTGGGTGAGACCAGTGAGGAGCAGAGCAGTGGTGGCACATCCTGGTCGGGATTTCCACTCTCCTTGTCATTTTGGAAACAACCTCTGGCCCCTCCCCAGCCTGGAAACACATCCTTGATGCCAGTGGAGGTGAGAAGGAAGGAGGGGCAGGGGCTGACACGACCTTCCTCATTTGGTGAAGGGCCAGCTACAATTTGTGACCTCCCACATCATTCCAAGACTCATCACAGGCATTAAAGCACTTTTTGTTGATTAAATAAATCTGATGGTTTTACAGTACAAGAACACAAAGGCAGTCCATTCCTGACTGTTGCATGCTCCCTCAAGTGAGTACAAAACACCTAACCCACCTCTAAGATACTGAAAAAATTATGCCCAAGTGAAACAGTTGTGTATGAAAAACCCAGCTCAAAAATTATGATGAATTGCTTTTATTCCTTGCATCCAGTTGATGCTGTTTCATTTTCTGTCATAAGATAGCATTTCACTTCTGGGGTTGTGGCCTGTTTCATCTCCCTTCAAATGAACCATTTAAAAGTATCTCCCCACCCTCTCATTTTGTTGAAAAACCCAAGGACAATATAAAACCAGGAAAATAAATTTTCAGCCAGTGAACTGGAAAATAATCATCATCATCAAAACCAGATATTCCTGTTTTCTAGTCCCTGGCAACTCAGTTCAAAAGAACTGCCACCAGCTGAGCTGCTGGCCCACCACCCACTGCTCACCCATGCACTTCCCTGGTGCTGTAGGGACAGAACATTCCTTGCCTTGGGGACCAATATCCATGTCATACCCTAATTTTCAGCTCACAGTTTGAAGGAACAACCTCGGAGGCAAAAGTCTGACCACCACTGGTCAATATACTGCAGGAGGGAGTCAGGCTGAGCTGAGCAGCAGATTGAGGATAGAGATGGGTTCTGCTGCTGCTTTGAGAAACTCAGGAAGGTACAGCACCACTAAATCATTTAGACTGAAAAGACCTTTACGATCAAGTCCAAACACTCCCCAGCACTGCCAAGGCTACCATTGACCCACATCCTCAAGTGCCACATGCACAGGGCTTTCTACATCCCTCCAGGGATGGGGACTCCAACATTGCCCTGGACAGCCTGCTCCTAAGCTTAATAACCCTCTCCACGAAGGAATTTTCCCCAATATCCCCCCCGAGCCTCCCCTGGCCCAGCCTGAGGCCATTCCCTCTCCTCCTGTCCCTGTTCCCTGGCAGCAGAGCCCGACCCCCCCAGCTGTCCCCTCCTGTCAGGGAGTTGTGCAGAGCCACAAGGGCCCCCCTGAGCCTCCTTTGCTCCAGGCTGAGCCCCTTTCCAGCTCCCTCAGCCGCTCCTGGGGCTCCAGCCCCTTCCCCAGCTCCGTTCCCTGCCCTGGACACGCTCCAGCCCCTCAATGTCTCTCCTGTCCTGAGGGGCCCAGAGCTGTCCCCAGCACTGGAGGTGCCTCAGCAGGGCTGGCACAGGGGACGGGCCCTGCCCTGGGGCTGTGGCCACACCCTGGCTGGCTCCCAGAGAGCATCTCCTACAAATATGGAATCCCTACTTCCTAGGAAGTGGCCAGACATCACCTTGCGATGGGAAGTAGAGAATAACTCTTCTGTTTTCCTTTGCAGCCTTCGCTTTTGCTTTATTTAATTGACTCCATCTCAGCAACTTCTTTTCCGTTTCATTTTCTGCCTCCTGTCCTCTTGAGGAGGGGAGTGATGGAGCAGCTGGGTGGGCACCTGGTGTCCAGTCAGGGTCACCCCACTGCAGTTTCTGCAGGAGTTTCCCACTTGGACCAAGGAGGGCTGAGCACAACCAGCTCCACAAGTGCTTTGGAGTCCCTTTTCTCCATTCAGGTCTGGGGAGATCTGCCTGTAGCCCTTTGATTTCAAAGGAGGCTCTGCACAGAGGAGCAGGAGAGAGAGCTTGGGGCCACCGATGGTCTTTGCAGGTGGCCAGCAGGGGAGAGGACATTTTGCTTACAGCGTTGCATGCCATGAGGCATTCATTATGAAAAAGTAACAACTTTGTAGCAACCCCAAGACCGCTAATGTCCTGCTATCTCTGTGCAGGAAGCCTCTTCCTTCCTTATCTCAGCCCCAGGAGATTTGTGGGACATCACAAATAACAGCTGGTCAAGATAAGCTCTCTCCCAACACACTGCTTGCTCCTAACATCTGTAAAGCTTCATCCTGACAGACCTGAATGGACCAGTGCCTGAAGCTGCTACATCTCATCTATTTTCAGTCCAATCTTGCTCTTTTCTAGATGTTTTGAGCAAATACTGTGAGGCTCCTTCATTTTCATGCCTTAGCCACCCATCTCCAAACCCTCCCGATCACCCTTACCTACCATCAGGGGAGCGCAGTGACCTAAGGTGCTCGATTTTGGCAAAGCAAAACTTAATCCACTCCCTGTCCCTTCCAGCTCCTAGCACAGAGGGAATCTCTTAATTTCAATTAGGAAAACCCTGCCAAGGAGGAGGGGAGCTGTCAGGGTCCCCCCGTGGTAACACGAAACCAGACACGCCAGCAAACAAGATGTTTATAGCCCAATGATTCATAATGCTGCAGAGTTTGTAGGAAACGTAGCACCATTCATGGTTAAGGAACTCTCTTGTTTTCTGCTAAATATATAAAATAATCACTCATCCCCTGAGCAGCAGATGCAAATTACACCTAGTATTAGCCTCGTATGCCAACCACTATAATTCTGGTGCAGCATGAAGCTGTTTCCCAAGGCTTTAGAAGTCCCTTAATCTGCCTTTTGACGTCAAGTGACAAATTTCTTGCCTGGGATCATTAACGGGATGACTAATGAAAGCTGATAAGTGAATTTATAAATGAAATTAAAGATATTAATATTAAAGGCCAGGCTGCAAGAAAGAGAAATGTGGATTTAGCAAACCACAACAAGAAGCATGGTAATCTGCATGAGATTTACAGCTCCTTTCCTGACAGGCAAATGAGGGGTATTTTCCGCCTGGAGGTTGTGGAAGCTGCCAGGCTTGATGGGCACTTCTCCTGAAGCATCGCCACCCCCATTACCTTCAGATGCTGACTGAGATTTAAAAGGCTCCTGCTCAAGTTTAACTGCAAATGCCAAACCAGGGATTAACACACCACAATAGTCTTGCAAAGATAACTGCACCACCAAACCCTCCTGCAAACAAAATACCTTTCCTCTGTGGCCAGTTTGCTGACAACTTCTCCTTTTTTTTCTCTTTTAAGATAAAAACACACCTCAGACTAGATTCTGATCTTATTCACCCCAGTATAAATGCCAAACAACTCTTTTAGAAGCTGAGGACTTTTTTGGGGGTGGTTTATGCACGTACAAACAAGTTCAGACCTTCCCAAGTGGGTGTCCAACCCCACGTCCGGGCAGCTTCATCATGAACCCATGGCTCCTTTCTGACTCCAGCTGCTCCTCACTGAGGTTTAACTCTCAGGAGAGATTATTTAAGTCTCAGCTCCCACTAGCTGACAATGGTCAGCCCTGAATGGACCAAACATCCTCCACTGCCTCAAGGCGCACAGGCAAATACAGGCACCGCCTCTCATATTAAAAAAAAAAAAAAGAAAAAAAAAAAAGAAGAAAGCTTCCTTTTGTCTGCAGATGCCCAGTTTTCTAGCAGAGACAGCACAGAAACCGGCTAGCTGGGCAAGTGGTCATGAGTGGTGCCTCTTCATGCACCCACAACCTCCAAAAAACCCAAGATCCTGTGGGAAACATCAGTGCCTTGATGTAGCAGTGTGACTGAAGGAAGAGTCAGATGCCACCAGGAGAATGAGGAATCCCAGAGACGCACAGGAAGCACAGCTGGGGAGGGCACATTTGGTGCAGGGATGTTTCCCAGTCCCATCCTTCGCTGGAGGAACCCAGGGTGGGGAGCAGCTGCAGCAAGACAGATGCCCCAGGGACGGTTTTTCTGAATGCCTTTTAGAGACCCCTCCCAGCCTGGGGGAAAGGACAAGAGAATGTTTTCACAGCAGTTCTTAGCTCCAGAGCTGGACATATGGTTTGGTGGGCTGTCCAGTTCCATCAGTCCTGCTCAAAAAAGTCCCAGGAGGTGCCCATGCCTGGTCCTCTCATTGTTCAGGGACACACCTGCTCCTTGGGCCATTTGGGAAAGGACCATAGGGGTGGTGCACAGTAACAGCTCCACAGCACCACTTGAGCCATCCAGAGGGAGGAAAAAAGAAGAACACCAGCACCAGCCCATGGCTCTGACTGAGCTGAGGGTCTCCCACACCTTGGGGTGTCACCTCCAGGCAGGGCAGCCGCTGTGAGCCACTGGGACCACAGGGGATGTGGTGAGAGAAACAGAGACACCTGGATCCTTCCCCCAGCTACCAAAAGCCTCACCCAAACATTTCCCCACAGGCATGTCCTGACTCCCAGCTGGCTCCCAGCCCACAGGGCTGCCCCTTATACTTCCTCCAAAACCAAGCCACACACACAGCTTTCCTGCAGGCACATTCTGCAGCCTTTAAAGGGAGGGAGAGAAAACAACAGAGTTTAAGGACACTTACCAAGAGGGATCCACGACAGCATGAGCCAACCAGCCCAATCCAGCTGGGGCTGGGAAATGCAAAGGACCATCAGGCAGGAAAATATGTGAGAAAAGGTCCTGGGAGACTGCAAAACTGAGCAAAGGAGGAGCAGAAAGGGTTAAGAAAAGGTGGAGAGGAGGCATGGAGAAGACAAGGGTTTGCTTTCCCTCCATCCTGGCTGCTGCTGAGCTTTCCAGCACAGGAACCCAGTCCCTGCCACCTCCAGGACCTGTTGCAAGAGGCTGAGGAGTGATTGCAATTTTTTTATTATTGTTTTTTTAGAGGGAGAATTTAACCTTTCTCAAAAGACTCACTGAGAAGGTTTAGGAGCAAGACAAGACCGCACAAAGATTTAACTTGCGGGTCCTGTGCAGAGCTACTTGGGAAGCCACAACCCCTTTACCAACCCCAACTGCAGACCAACCCACTCCATCTGTCCAAACTCAACCAAAAAAGGGAGAAATAACAATTTTCCCCACTGGGTGTTGTCCTCACTCTCACTGCTTCCCTGCAGGTCCCTGCCCTGGCCCCACTGCAGCCCCACATGCCCCTTCTGCTTCCCAAACCCCCACATCAGCTGAAACAACTGCTGAGTGCTGACTTGTGAGTTTTGAGGACCAAGTTTGCCATAAGCAGCAGCTTGAAGCTCAACCCCTTAAGAGAAAGAACTCCTCCAGGAGCTGCAGGGTTATGTAGGAACACCCAAATGCTTGAGAGTCACAGCATTTGGCAGTGCCATCACACCTCTTCCAGTTCCCCAACCAACTCCATTCCTGGGGGTTATGGATACTGAAGACAGTTTAACATAGGAGAAGACCTTTTGCAAATCTCCCCTTGAATTTCTCATTCATTAATTTAATGCCTCCCAAAACAAGCACTCCCAGGTTAAGGGTGAGAAAGACTTTTTCTCTGCTGTCCTGCTGCAGTGTCTGTCCCTTTTTGAACACCTCTAGAGACAAGAACCTTTCAGTTTAGACACGAGGGCAGCCCCAGTGCATGGCTTGGGGTTAAACCTGCATATAAAAGTGGTGGAAGTGCACGTCCATGTCCATGCTACCCCCAAAAGAGCTGTACTCCCCTCTCCTTCCATCCCTGCACCTCCAGTGGTGGCCACCAGCCTCCCTCTGGTCAGTGGAAAGGAATGAGCCAGTCCTGGATGTCCCACGTGCTCCCCGAGGTACCCCTGGCAGGGGCTTTCTCCTACAGCTTTTGGGGAAGCACCTGCCCCAGCCATGCTCCATCCTCCCCTTTCAGCTAAAAAGGAGCTGCCTGGGTCATGAGCAGGGTTTGAAGCAACAGCAAAAATAAACTCAAGACTTACTCCAGGACAGTCCTTCCAGAAGGGTCACGGAGGAGGCGACTCTGGGAGGACACCCACACTCTGCCCAGGGCACCCCAGGCAAAGTGGGGCCGTGTCCCCACCGTGTCCTCAGCACTCTGTTTCCCTCCACCAGAGCAGCTCCGGGGTTTTGAGGCAGACACACCCCAGCTTTTTTTCCCCGAGCTTCACAGCTTCTGCTGCTGCCTCCCTCACGCACCAACTCACCAGTTCTTAAATAACACACTTCCACGGGGCCAGATCCGCACTCAGCAAGGTAAATCCAGATCAGCTTTCTTTAGACTTTGCTGGTAATTCCCAGCATGAGCAAAATGTGACCACTACTCGTTTCTCTTTCTCTTAAAAAAGGATGGAAGCCGTGCCACCAGCCCAAACCCTGTGTGAGAGACCCATCAGTCCAGCTCCCTTTTGCCATCATTAAACGCACACAGATGGGTGTGAGATCTTTACACAACCCTTACATAAATGTACCTCTGAGCCTGTTTTGTCCGTGTTTGGGATTATCCTTCTCCCTGTTACTGAAAGGAGTTATTTAAGGGAGCCCAGGGATATAGGTTGGTGCTGGAGAGATGTCTAGGCTTTACAGAAATCACTGCATGTGCCTCCACACCCACAGCAGCACCACCAGCACGTGACCTGCCTTGTATTTCCTCAGCCTGCGATGCTAAAAGAAAAAAAAAAAAAAACCAACAAAACCAAAACCAAAAAACAACAATAACAAAAAACCCCAAAACAAAAAAAAAATCATTTTCTTTGTACCAGGTGGCTTTTTCAAGACTCAAACATGGCTTTTCAAGAGTGTCAAAGGAATTAAGTCATTAAAATGTGTATGAGTTTGATGGATTATGAGCTATGAAAGCCTGGTGGTTACTGACTAATAAGGCTGGGAGCTGGAGGAGGGGGGGATGTTTCCTCTTGTAAGGATGTGTTTCTAACAAGACAGGTCAAAAATATGATGTCGATGATAAATTGCTTTAAAAGTTGCCATTAACCCAGCAGTTTTCCGCATTATTAGATTACCAAGGCATCCTCAGAGTGGGTTGACTCTGCTCTCTACCAGGGCTAATTTGCAGAGTGAGACCTGGGGGGGGTTATTACGCTCGCTGCAGTGAATCCCCACTCCCAACAAAGGGGCAGCTGCCGGCAGGTGTCCGTGGAGGAAATGGGTTTATCCGTGTCGGGGTTCGGGGTGGGGGAGAGGAGAAGGGGGATTTTAGTTATTTTTTTTCCCACACCATAACCCGAATCTCATTGTCTCACGTGGTGTGAGGTTGAGGGGCGGGGGGGGAGTGGGGGGTGAATTTAAAAAAAAAAGGAAACAAAACAAAAACAAAAAAAGGGGGGGGACGGGGGGAGAGGGAGGAGAAAATAATAATTAAAAAAAAAAATCACATTGGAAAATGATCAGCCCCAACAGGCATGCATGTCTCCCTTCATGCAAGCGAGAAGCACAGCCTCCCTCCTCGGGATGTGTACGGGGACATGTGTCAGGCACGGAGGAGCTCAGCGCTGGCCCGGGGCGAGGATGGAGCGAGAACAAAGGGCCACGGCATACACTACATCCAGGGGGGAGCAGGGGGGCACCCCGCCGGTGCTCATACAGAGGGGGACAGGATGGCCAAACAGTCACCGAGGTACACGGAAAAGGAAATATGGAGAAGGAAATCATAAATAAATGTTCATAGAGAAAACCGACCAAACTCAGGATAGAGCTAGGAGAGAGGTGGAAAGGCACAGCCTTGCGAAATGATGCGTCTCTGGGAGGGATGCTGGGGTAAAGGCAGGGCGGTCTGCAAGAGCCTCTGGCTTTTGTTTTGTTTGCCAGCGGCTCCTCGTGAAATTTTAGCGGGTGGGAACCACCGACCTGCTGAATTTGTCTTCCTCTCATTAAAGACCAATCACCAACCCTGCGTCTCCCGCCCGCTTCTGTGGAAATGTAATTAAAGAGAAGATGCTCCCCCCGCCTCCCCTCCCAGCCACATCTCCTGGCTTTGAGAGCCCTGACTTCCCTCAGCTCCTCGTGGCATCCAAGCCAAAACGGGGAGGTTTTACAGGACCGTTTTGCAGACCTGGGAGAGGAGGTCTGCTGCAGGCACAAGGAGAGGTGACCACTATTATTATCATCGCTTTGCAGCCGCAGCAAAGCTGCTCGCTGACCGCAATTCATCCATCCCTCCATGCTTCCAATATTTTAAGGATCCCCATGACTTTCTCCCAACCCCATAGTTTGCCTGTTTGGTGTTTTTTTTTTTAATTTTTAAAAAATTATTTATTTATTTCGACCAAATCGAGTTTTCATTCAGAAGATGGTGGGCCTGGAGGCTTCAAGCAGGAAAAATGTAGTTACAACATTAGCAGCTGGGACGTTTTTACGAGCCCTGCCTTGCAGGGGTCTAGTGGAGATATTTATAGCGTGCCAGTCGCCGCGGGACCGAGGCACGGCAACTTCTCGCCTGGCAGATGGTGGGCAGGGCACTCGCAGGGATGTATATATTTAAATATACAGCTTAAAGATTAGAGGGGGGAATTTTTTTTTTTTTTAATACAGGTTGGTTTACCTCTTGTTAATCAGGAGTTTCGAAAAATAAACAATTCCCCCCATCCATCCCGAGGCAAGGAACACGTAATGTTGTAACTAGAATGAATAAGCGCAGCAGACCCTTCACCATTTTTTTTTTTTCTGGATTAATAATGATGGATTG